>CM074439.1:4110000-4285000 GCA_037101425.1 Elopichthys bambusa
ACAAAATAAATAATCTAATTAAGTTTTTTTTTTATTGTATTAGAGTTTAAAGCATTAGCAACATGTGGCATCAGTGCCAATACATAACCTTTACTTTGAAGAAGGTGGTTGCCTATAGTGGACAGCAAAGCAGCTAATTTGTGTGGTAAATACTGTACATCATTGCACAGGTGGAAATTATTGGTGGCATCAATAATAACTTGAAAAATAAAATGACGGTGGGTCTTTTAATAATGCTATTCACTCACTTTCTGCACTGAATATATGTGTGCAAGATATAGATCAGGCTTAAGGTGTGGAGTCAGAGATCAGAGACGATGAAGCATGAGACGATGTATTGTGAAAATCGCTATACAAATAAATGTGAATTGAAATTGAATTGAAGCATATATATGAATAGACAGTATCTAACCTGATGCTCAGAAGAAGGTTGACTAATACAGATTACAAACTAATACTCAGTTGAAGATGTAGAGCGCCACCAGCAGGCGACTTTAAGTCACGCCTAACCCTGCAGCAAAGCTAATTTATATGCATTCTGTAGGCATACACAAAATTACAACTAATAGACTTGAAATACTGATTTTAGGTGAAATTATTGTATTATTAGAGGAAAGTTACTGAGTAATACAAGAGACATAAAACTACTAATCTATGTATGAAATCGCTTGAGTCAGATATGATTTTCGCCATGCAATTACACTGTATCACACAAAACTGATGATTCTTTAATCATGTAAAAGGTGAATACATGCTTGATTATTTTTGAATGTGCATCATACTTAAACACAGACACAGCTAAAGGACTTCATTTATAATGGTCACCTAGACCTGCAGTTAGAAATACATCAGTTGCATTTTCTATAAACATACATCAATCACATATTGGAATCAAATATATATTATAGTTAACTAAATCTAAAACCATAAAAAAATAAACATTTTTGTTATTTTAAATATAATAAACATTGACCTAAAAAACAAAAAAAGTACTAAAAAATAATACTGGAATAAAAATGTATATATTACTAATATATAACAATTTTTTTTTTTTTTTTTTAAAAAAACAATTTAAAATATTCAAAATAATATAATGGTACCTTAATGATACTAAAATAACACTGGATACAAAACATATATGCTACTGTATATGCACACATCAAACCTATAGCTAACATAGCTAACTGTACAAATGAAATGAATATTTGACAAGACAATAGATAATGTGCAATAGGACCTCTTTTTACTCAGTCAAACAAGAAGGCTGAAGTTCATGGGATCCTTAACAAGCGAAGATCTGTCAAATTTACTAACCTAGTGTGCATCATCTGTACAGGTGAAGAAAAAAACAAAAAAACAACACAATATAAACATTTCATATCCCTTTTATATTATGGCACCACCTTGGCCAAACAATGGTTTAAACATGCACGCAAGTTGATCAGTCCTTAGAGGTAAAATTTTGGCAAAAACTAAAACATCTCTCTGTTAACAATTTGGGAGGTTTGATTTGAGCTGGCTTCTATCATGTTTTATTATAGGAAACAGATGTTACATGTACACCCGTTCATGGAAACAGTATTCCCTGGTGGCTGTGGCCTCTTTCAGCAGGATAATGTGCCCTGCCACAAAGCAAAAATGATTCAGGAATGGTTTGAGGAACACAACAATGAGTTTAATGTGTTTACTTGGCCTCCAAATTCCCCAGATCTCAGTCCAATCGAGCATCTGTGGCGATGTGCTGAACAAACAAGTCTGATCCATGGAGGTCCCACCTCACAACTTACAAGACTTAAAGTATCTGCTGCTAACATCTTGGTGCCAGATACCACAGCACACCTTCAGGGGTCTAGTGGAGTTCATACCTCGACGGGTCAGGGCTGTTTTGGCTGCAAAAGAGGGACCAACACAATATTTGTTTACTAATGTACACTGATCAGGCATAACATTATGATCACCAGTACATTAGTAAACAAAGTAACAATTAAAAATACTTTAAATAATTTATTAATCTTAGTGTTCGTCAGGAGATAAAAGATTTGAGAAAGTGATAACAGTGCAAATTCCAAACATAGGTGAATATTGACAACACAGCAATGATGAAGGCAGGTATTAAACTTCAATTTAGGTTTTGCAAGTGAAGACTGAAATCGTGATTTCAACAGGTGAGTAAATCCACACGCACATCTTAAGTTGCCTTTTAGCAGGCTGAATAGTAATCAAAGTCTTTGTCTTACAGGTCTTGAGGAAATGCTGGAGAAGAGGAACAGACAGGAACAGGAACTTGGAAATTGTAGAAGATAATTTTCGCTGGTAGGGAATACGGTCCTAGTCGTAATCCATAGTCCAAGTCATAGACCAGACAATGAGTGTGTCTGAGCTGTGTGCTTGTATGCCAGAGATGATGTGTGCTGATGAGGTGTAGGTGATGAGGAGTGAGGAACAGGTGGGATGCTGTGAAATGTAGTTTGTAAAGGTGATTGGGCTGGTGATGGGAGTTTGTGACATTACACCAGGTGCAGGCTGACAAATGGACATCTGGAGTGGCCATTGTGGCCAAGATGAGGGAGCTAAGATCAGCCTCTGTGACCGACTCATGGGAACTTGGGGCGGCCTCCTTGGCCAATACGGAACAGGTAAGGGTTTCAGGGACGACAAACTCTTTGGTCACAACAGAACAGGCAGGAACCTCTGGAATGGCCTCTAATACCAACATGGTACATACATAGGATTCAGGCATGGATGCCGCTGCTTCAAAGGAAATTGGGGCAGATTCATGGGCCGGAACGGACTTGGGAGCAGACTCCTGGACAAGCACAAATGCTGGGGCGGACTTGGAACTGTGCTCAGGGGTCAGAGCTAACGCTGGACTGTGCTTAGGAGCCAGAGTGGACTCTTCGGCTGGAGAGGGCTCTAAAGCGGACACTAAAAGTGCCTTGACTGGAGTGGACTCTAAAAAAGAGCGGACTCTGAAAGTGCCTTAACTGGAGCAGACTCTAAAAGTGCCTTAACTGGAGCATACTCTAAAAGTGCCTTAACTGGAGCATACTCTAAAAGTGCCTTGATTGGAGCAGATTCTGAAAGTGCCTTGACTGGAGCAGACTTTTAAAGAGCCTTGACTGGAGCGGACTCTAGAAAGAGCCTTGGCTGGAGCAGACTCTAAAAGTGCCTTAACTGGAGCATACTCTAAAAGTGCCTTAACTGGAGCATACTCTAAAAGTGCCTTGATTGGAGCAGATTCTGAAAGTGCCTTGACTGGAGCAGACTTTTAAAGAGCCTTGACTGGAGCGGACTCTAGAAAGAGCCTTGGCTGGAGCAGACTCTAAAAGTGCCTTGACTGGAGCAGACTTTTAAAGAGCCTTGATTGGAGCAGATTCTGAAAGTGCCTTGACTGGAGTGGACTAGGGGTGGGCGCTATATTATGAAAGTGACAACCGGTATTATGTTGTGCCACGATATAGATTTTGCTGTACCGTGAATACTGTTAAATATTCATGCATTTTAATTTTGCATGTATATTGTTTTGTTCAATTGTGTACTCTTTACAACTTTTAACACTACTAATTACGATACAGAGTCAAGGCGCTTTATGTTTAACTTTTTTCCTCTATTGTGTCCAACGCCGTACTGCACAGGCATTAGTAATCAAACACAGAGAGCATTGTAACAGTACAAATTAATAAAGCACAAACCGCCTACTCAAACATACAACAGAACAGCAACAAATAAGCGTGCACAGGCAACTACGGCTTGAGAACTCGCGAGATTTAAAAAAGGCACTGCTAAATAAACAAGATGAGCGAACACGCAGAAAAAAGTTGCGTTGAAGAGCACGAGGAGGAGGAAGAATTGTTTAAAAAGAAAGGGGGCTCCTCTGTCGTATGGAACTAGTTTGGGTTTAAAATCTCAGACAGTGACCAACAAACAATAATATGCAAGTTGTGTCACCGTGTTGTTGCAGCCAAAGGTGGAAACACCAGCAATCTTTTTAACCACTTGAAAAATATGCATGCCCGCGAATATGAAGAATGCACCCAAATGTGTGCAACCAATATTCCCGGAGGCAAGCATGGGTCTCACTCAGCAATCAATAAAATCTTCATTCGCTGCTGGTACTCCTTATGACAAGACAAGCAAAAAATAGAAAGACATAAGTGCAATAACACATCACATAGCGAAGGACATGGTACCCATTCAAACTGTAGAGAAAGAAGGTTTCAGAAAGTTGATTCAAACTCTGGAGTCAAGATACGAGATCCCCAGCCATAAATATTTTAGCCAAACACGCCTGCCACAGCTTTACACCGAATGTCAGGAAAAAGTTTTTAACGAAATAAGTAACGTTGCATTTTTCTCCACCACTGCCGATCTATGGTCAAGTCGTACCACAGAGCCATACATAAGCTTCACCATCCATTACATTGACAGTGACTGGAAGCTGCAAAGCAAATGCCTACAAACTTCATATTTTCCTGACGACCACACCGGGGAAATAATTGCATCAGGTCTAAGGGATACACTTTCGTGTTGGGGTTTAAAAGAGTCACATCAAGTATGTATGACGGCCGACAGTGGATCAAACATGATCAAAGCACTGCAGCTGAACAACTGAACAAACCTTGGGTGTTTCGGACACAATGCCATTGGTAAGTCTCAAGATTGTAGCCTACATTTATGATGCTTATTATAAAGAAAAAATACAGCTCACATCAGTCATGTAAAATAAATCTTTTCTAATCTGAGGCGTATTACAGAAACTTTCTATCTTAGGTCTTAACTTATGATTTGTTATTAATTTATGATTTTTCACAAATCCGTATTACAGAAGCAAATCTTAACTTGATTTAGGATTCTTATCCTATCTTACAAAATCTCATCTCGTCTATAGTTTGGGAATCTTAAAGCAATCAGTTTGGAAATCATTTCTCAGGTCTGTTACCAAGCAACCAACAAGCAGCTGCTGTGATGTAAACACTAGATATTAAAATGGAGAAACAAAATAGGTGTGCTTTTAATGAAGTGCTGTAGAAAAATAAGTTTTGATAAGCTTGATACAATGATAGGCTTTGCCTTTTTCTATTTCATGGAGTCTGTAATTATTTATCAGTGTTTTGTCGTCAAAGTGCAGCACATCATTTGGGTGTTCAAAAAGCCTTTCCACCATCAAGCATCGCTGATCTTCATTTTGTATCATTAATAAATGTGACGCCATTCTCAGACAGGGCTATTGTTATATGATTTTTAAATTTGGCTTTTAATGTGCTTAAGAAACGTCATTCTGTAATAACCTTTGACCTAAATGAGGTTTTAAATAAAATTGCCATGGTTACCAAACAGATAGAGTTATAGGATCTTTCTGTAATATGCTCCAAGAATCAGATTTGTTGCCAAAAACGGGTAAAAAGGAGAACAAAAATATTAAATAAGAACAATATAAAAATATAAAAATACACACTCATAAAAAAATAAAATAAAAAAATAGCAAAACTAAAAAGAGACAAGTACTAAATAAGGGCAGTGTAAATGGGCAACATCAGTGGGAGTGCGGACCAAGGCGCGGAGCCAGAGGGACAAGGGAGGCCGGTGGAGCCCGAGTGCTGTCAGACCACGGCGGAGCTGAGGGAGTGCAGAGCCAAGTCAAAACCGACGGGCTGACAGGCCGTGGTGGAGTCATGGGTCTAAAGGCCCGATGTGAAACCAGGGGATCCATCTCACAGAACTGAGCTGGTGGAGAGGAGACCCGAGGCAGAGCTGGAAAGCTGGAGGGAATCCACAGTGAGGGTGGAGCCCAGGAGATATGAGGGACCAGAGCAGGTGAGTCCTGGGTGCTAGACAGAGTCAGCAGTGATGGAGACAAGAGCATGGGCAGGCAACAGGGTGGGAGTGGGTCATCTAATAGATTTCTTGGATAGAGTTCAGGGGCAGGGACAAGGGTGAAACCTGAGAAGCACCAGCGGAGCAGGTGAATGAGGTGATGATGAGGACAGCGGAGTGGGCAGGTGACAGGATGGGACTGAATCATCTAATGAATTCCTTGGAGCAAGTTCGGGGTGGGGACAGGGGTGGGGACAAGGGTGGGAGCTAGCTCCATATTAAGATGGATGAGCCAGTGCTCCTCGACTGGCTAAGTACTGCCTCCATGGTGCAGACTCTGGGATGGATCTGATGGTGGGCTCTGGTCTCGGGGCGGAGATGGCTTCCGGCTCTAACTCTAGAACAGACCGTTGGCATGCTCTGGCTCCATGGTTGGATGCAGCATGTGGTCCAACGCGGGCATTAGCTCTGTTTCCGTGGCGGGCTTGGGCTCATTGTTTGAATGCTAAACTCTCCCCTGTGAGGTTATTAAGGCCTGACAATGATTTTACCCAGATGTAGAAATGTCTGACCAAGTTAACGAGATCTCCGTTTCATGGGGTGCTGTGGTAAGCATTGTTCAAAAATGCCTGTAACCGAGAATAAAATAATAAATTAAGAGTTACACCATGTTAGTCCACCAAGTAAAGTTTCCATTTTGAGGTGACTGGACTTCAAATCTGGACTATAATATAATATATTTCTTTGTTTTCTTTTTAAAGTATCCCATAATTTTACAGCATGAGAAACCATGTGAATTGTCAAAATGATTCAAACAAACACAATTGATTCAGACTGTTTTGCTAACCTTGAAATGATTACTTGGGGGTCCTCATTCATGTTCATAGTTTTGATTCTAAATAGCAGACAAGCTATTTAACCTAAAACTCTATTTCACTGTCTACCCACAGCATCAACCTATTCATGTAATATTTACAAATAATATTTTCATTTGTCTTTCTGATATTGTTCCCACTGGCAGCCTTTTCCTTTAAACTTTTGTTGCCATATTTATGGCTATGAGTTTTGGCTATGTCAGCTAAACACAAATATATTTGGACAATGATAGAGAACTGTGATACTGAAAATTTGACATGAAATCCTAAAGTCAATCCTCATGTCAAATGTTATCATATTTTATCCATCAAATAGTCCAATAGGGTCTTTGTGTTTTAACAGATGTTTTGTGTAACATTGGAATCGTGCTTGAGAATTTTCATCAGGATCATTTAGGATAGGTTCCCAATATTATAGAAATTCTAATAGAAAATTTGACCAGGGTAAATTGCTAATGGCAAGGACATAGATTTGGGAGTACTGAACATTGAAGAGCACATTTAACATTTAAATGTATTCATTTGGCAGATGCTTTTAATCCACGTGATTAACAAATGAGCTGCTATAGAATCAATTTTATCTACTTTTATGCAAAGTTGTTGGTAGCGACCATGTGATTGGCTTCCAGTAATAGTGCCACCATAACCTTCATCAACAAGCACTTTTCCGAAAAAGAGCACCATTATCAGTGGTGGACAGTAACTATTTTTTTTTTTCTTGTTAAATTTTTCAAGTATCTGTACTTTATCTTTACTTTAGTGTTTTATTTTGGGAAACTTTTACTTCACAATATTCCAGAGAATAATTTCATACCGTTGGTTTTTACTCCAACACATTTAATAAAAAACATATTCCTCGTTATTATGAACTGAAGCAATAGTCACCCGCTCCGAGACGTGATTGCAAATTGCACTTGGACCGATCCGATTGCATATCTGTTCTTGAGTCAACACTCAACAGGTGTGTTCGATTCGAAGCGGCGCTGTGCAGATCGATCGGTAAATGACTATGACATCAAAGTACAGCGAGAGCGATTCGAAGGCATACGGAGGCATTTTTGTACTTTTACCCAATTTAATCAAGTACTTGATTTGTGTACTTAATCTACCACTGACCATTACTGATTAAATAATTTGGAACAGTTATCAGTTTTTGTTTTTGTTTTCTGAAAAGCTTAATCTTAAATGAATGTCATATAAAGATACGGTATCTTTTAAAAGTTTACTAACTAGCAACATCTCTAACAGACCTGTAGAGCAGTAGTTCTCAAACATTTGTAGATGCTTCAACAGTAAAAACTTTTTTTTTTTTTTTTTTGCAGAGAGCTAAGAAGTTGGACCAAACCTTAAAGGGGTGGTTCACTGCGATTTCACTTTTTTAACTTTAGTTAGTGTGTAATGTTGCTGCTTGAGCATAAACAACATCTGCAAAGTTACAGCGCTGAAAGATCAATGCAAAGGAAAATATTTTCTTTAAAGGAATTCTCTGTTTAAGGACTACAACAAACGGCTGGTAGGGACTACAATAAGCTTCTTCCCCGGTTGGTGACATCACTAACCCTAGAATTTACATAAACCCCGCCCTCCGAGAACACGCAACAAGGGGGTGAGGCCATATTACTGCATTACAGTATGTAACACAAATGCAATAGCATGTCATAAAAGCAAGATGACAAAATGACAAATTATAACCATAATTAAACTAAACTATACCTGTTCTATCTTCATGCAGCATATTCTCTGGCTCTGTAAGCATCTTACAACAGTTCCCACACCAGCGATTTATAGATTGACAGAATATGCTAATCAATGACTTTAAGATAGTTAACTCCACATCAGCTAGATAAATTCATCAACTAACCATTCAGAAACGTCCTGTTGCATCCAAGATGTTGTCACTACTTCTTGAGTGTCTCCAACATTGTCCGAGTCCGTTTTGAACATAAAAGGCTGAACAGTTTCTGACATTTTCAGTGAGTCTGCATCTGCAGAGGCACTGCTAAGTGCTAAGAAGAGCTCCTGAAACCCTGCCCCTTTTTGAGAGCAGCAGCTCATTTGCATTTAAAGGGACGCACACAAAATGGAGCGTTTTTGCTCACCCTCAAAAAGTGACAAATTGCTATATGCTATATAAAAAAAAATTATCTGTAGGGTGTATTGAGCTAAAACTTCACATACACACTCTGGGGACATCAGAGACTTATTTTACATCTTGTAAAAGTAGCATTATATCACCCCTTTAAGGTACACTGTTGCATAACTAAGATGAGACAACAGAAATACTTCATCACTAAATAAGGTTAACACAATAAGTTCATTCATTGCATGAGTAATGAATTAATTAATGAGTCAGTTCGAATGTGTTGATGCTTTTATAAACCGTTCTAGTTGTTTTTATCTATGTACCATAGTTTGAGAACACAGATTTTTCAGTTACACAGCTTGTAGGCCTTTAAAGCTCCACTAAGACTTTTCTGTGTGTAATTCTCCATGTGCTCCTGGGCAAATCTTGGCCGTTTCCATCTGGATAGGAATGAGCACAGCAGACTCTTGGCTATACTTATCTCACGCCCATAGTAGCAATTATCACCTGCCATAATTACCAGGCTGCAGAAGGAATCCCTCAGCGCAGATGCCCACAGCTGTGAACAGGTGAGTAAATCTCAGTGGGTGACAAATGCTCGGCATGACAGTTCATTGAGATGCTTGCGATTTATCTCCTCTTGTTTATAATCTAGTCCTTAATTAAATATGGCACTACCCTGACTAAGATCTATGGAGAAAACTATCCATCAGCACATCCTTTGCTAGTGACTGAGAGCAGTTGTCTAATTTAATAATTTAATATATACAGGTGCATCTCAATAAATTGGAATATCATAAACTTTTTTTCCCCCTGTAATTTAATTCAAAAGTAAAACTTAAATATATTCTAGATTTATTAGACATAAAGTAAAATATTTTCAGACTTTTTTGTTTTCATTTTGATGATTACAGCTTGCTGCTCATCAAAATAAAAAAATCAGTATCTCAAATTATTAGAATATTTAATTTCAAGTTTTATTAAATAACCATTCTCAGGGTATAAATACTGGGTTTAGGTCAGTAATCCCAACAGCAGTCATGGGGAAGTCTGCTGACTTGACAGTTGTCCAGAAGACGATCATCAAGACCCTCTACAATGAGGGTAAGCCACAGAGGGTCATTGCTGAAAAAGCTGGCTGTTCGCAGAGTGCAAAGCATATTCATGGAAAGTTGATTGGAAGGAAAAAGTGTGGTAGGAAAAGGTGTACAAGTGAAAGGAATGACTTGTACAGACCTGTAAAGCAGGCTTGAGAAGATTGTCAGGCGAAGCCGATTTAAGAATTTAGGAGAGCTTCAAAAGGAGTGGACTGAAGCTGGAGTCAGTGCATCAAGAGCCACCACACACAGACGTCTTCAGGAAATGGGCTACAACTGTCACATTCCATGTACCAAGCCAATTCTGAACCAAAGACAACGTCAGAAACGTCTTACCTGGGCTAAGGAGAAAAAGAACTGGACTGTTGCTCAGTGCTCCAAAGTCCTCTTTTCAGATGAAAGTAAATTTTGCATTTCATTTGGAGATCAAGGTCCCAGAGTCTGGAGGAAGAGTGGAGAGATACAGAAACCATGTTGCTTGAAGTCCAGTGTGAAGTTTCCACAATCAGTGATGATTTGGGCTGCCATGTCATCTGCTGGTGTTGGTCCACTGTGTTTTCTGAAGTCCACAGTCAATGCAGCCATCTACCAGGAAATTTTAGAGCACTTCATGCTTCCTGCTGCTGACAAGCTTTATGGAGATACTGATTTCATTTTCCAGCAGGATTTGGCACCTGCCCACACTGCCAAAGGTACCAAAAGCTGGTTCAATGACCATGGTGTTACTGTGGCTGATTGGCCAGCAAACTCGCCTGACCTGAACCCCACAGAGAATCTATGGGGTATTGTCAAGAGGAAGATGAGAGACACCAGACCCAACAATGCAGATGACCTGAAGGCCGCTATCAAAGCAACCTGGGCTTCCATCACACCTGAGCAGTGCCACAGACTGATCGCCTCCATGCCACGCCGCATTGATGCAGTAATTCATGCAAAAGGAGGCCCAACCAAGTATTGAGTGCATAGAAATGAACCTACTTTTCAGAAGCCTGACATTTCTGTTTAAAATATCCTTTTTTTTTTTAAAGTTTTCCACAACATTCTAATTTATTGAGATGCACCTGTATATATATATTAAATTATTAAATTAGACAACTGCTCTCAGTCACTAGCAAAGGATTTATATATTTTTTAAATAAATTTATATATTTGTCTTTCAAAGGATTTTTTGTTAGCATGCATATATTTTTTAAATGTTATGCATTGTGAAAAAGAAGTACACTTTTGCATACTTTTAAAAAAGAGAGTACTTATTAAATAATACAATCTAAAACAATATCAAAATTAATTTAATGTTTTTGGTCACCTTTTAAGTGCATGTTAATTTCAATTAAATTAAAACCTATTATAGCTTAAATTTATATTAAATGCAATTAGATGAACTTTAACATGCTTTTTGGCCCACTTAAGTAGGACTTACATCTTTATAGTAGAAAATACATATTTATATGTAATTTCATAATTATTTATGGTGTTTGAAATATAGTACTGCCGAATGTACAGACAGACCAAAATATACTTTTAATTTTTATTTGAACTATTTGTAGAACACAAAAAGATCAAGTGTACATTCAATACAATTAAGCACACTTCTTTTTCACAAGGGTATCAATGGAAACACATGTTTTTTTTTTTTACATGTATAATAGTTTCAGCATCTACCAGACAAAAAATCATTCAAATAATGGTGTGGCAAAAACTAAAAGCAAAAAAAAAAAAAAAAAAATTTGATTTTGCATGTCCAAAAGTACTGATTATTTCAAACTTTGGCAAATTCAGTGTTTAGTTACTCCTGAAAAGTGCTGATTGTATCCACCCGGTTCCTTGTAAACCTAGCAAAAGAACTGATAAAACACTTGTGTGGCCTTCCCCCCTAAATTGTGTTGGGCCAGGCAATCAGATTAGAGCTTGCCAGATTGAAAAAGTACATTCCAGATTTTTGGGAATCAGAGGGTCAGAAAACGGGCTCTGGGCAGACTATTAGCATGCTGTCTGAGCCTCATACTATATGTGACAAGTACAGCCAGGAACTTAAGCGTATGGTCTAGTCAGTTTTGGACTTTTGCAGCAGGTTAACCATATGTATTTACTCTTTGGTTAAATGTGAGCAAAATTGGTTGCTGCTAGAATCATCTACACTGACATATCTGACTAAATGAATGAGCTCAGCGCTATTGAGAGCATGTGTTAGCAAGTGTGTGAGGTTGTTTGTTTGTGTATGCGTGTGAGGCTGGGAGAGAGAGACAGAAAGTGAGAGACAGTGAGAAGGGAAGGAGATCTGAAGCAAATTCTTTCCTAACAGCCTTGCATGATTGTGTAGCCAAAGAGATAAAACCATTTCATCATCTTTTAAAGACCTTTGAGTTTCATCCACATATATCATTCTGTGCCAGATGGAGGGCTGAAGCCCTGGACGTATGAACACTGATCTTATTTATCTGCCCTTACTTGACAAGAGGATTTATGCGGCCTGTTGCCATTGGAAGTGTTTAACTACATTCATGTTAGGGACATCATTAAAGAAACCCCTTGTGAAAAAGATGTACACTTCAACAACAACATACTTATATACTAAATATGTTTTCAAACACTTAATTTGTTTAATTTCATAATTCTGTAGTATGGTTAAAGTGTACTGACAAGCAGTTAAATATACTTTAATGTAATGTCTATTGTAACTTCTATATATCATGCATTTAAATATATTTGTAATTACACATTTGTAATGATGAAGTTGCAATTTAGAACAATTAATATATATCAGCTTTAAATGTAATATTGAACTAATCAAGTACTTTACATGTGCTTTAGCATGTTATTTAACACATCAAAGACAAAAAGATTACAACAATGACAATAAACTGTCCTTTACAGTAAAACTTTTAATTTGACATTGCAAAGTGCACTTTTTAAAAGTAAGTGTGTTAAGACCAGTGTTGCCACAGTTACTTTACAGATTACTTGATTTAAAAAGTAACTTAGTTACTTTACAGATTACTTGATTTAAAAAGTAACTTAGTTACTTTACAGATTACTTGATTTTAAAAGTAACTAAGTTACTTTACAAGTTACTTTATTAGTTACATTCATCAGCTGCTGACAACATAAAAATGACAACCGGTTTTGCCAACACTCACTTTATTGGAAGTGTATTTTTAACAGTAACATCAACAATCTATCTCCTGACAATTAAAGTTGAACTTAAAAACTATTTCCTGAAAAAATACATGTTTTTACAAAAAATAAAGGCAGTCTTTCTTGACTTAACATATATACTTGTTTTAATAAAATATAAAGGCAGTCTTTCTTGACTTAACATAAATACTTGTTTTAATAAAAACAAACTTTTTAAAAAAGTGACATCATCATTTGTGGGGATGGACTCTCCCTCCTCCGTCTCATCATCTGACTCTGTGACAGGCTGATAAACATTAAACGCCTTGACAAAGTTGGATCCATTATCAGTCACTGTTGCAACTACTTTGTGTAGTAATCCATACGGAGAGTGAATGTTTTCGATTTCTGCACCAATAACATCATACGTGTGTCTGCCGCGAATTCTCCTACATGCCAATGCAGCCTTGTTGTGCTCTAATGTGGATCTACTAATCCAGTGGAGCGTTACTCCCATATAACTTCTGTTATTAGCAGTCCAAATATCCGTGGTAGTTGACACAAAGTCGACCTCTTTCAGCGCTGCCTTCAGATTTCTCTCCATCACTGCATACTCCTCCTCCATGTAAGAAGAAAAAGCTGTTCTGTGAGGCAGCGCGGCATTGACAGTGGTAGGGATCTTGTTTATTATGGCACGAAACGAGGGCGAGTCAACCGTATTTAATGGCAGCATTTCCTCCACAACAAACTGCCCGACTAACTTCTTCAACTCTCCCCCACTTACTGGTTTTGCACCGAAGTCCAGCTTTTGTTGTTTGGGTGGTCGGGGACCTCCTGCTCTCTGCTTCTCATCAACTGGTGTGACTTGCTCTATAAGTTTGACTGTGCAGTGCTGCGACTCCAAATGTTTTTTCAAATTCGACGTAGTGTTTTTGTAGCTAGATAACACTTTGTCGCCGCCAGCACAGAGTGTACAACGGACCTTAATGTTGTCATCTTTAGCTGACACAAACTCAAAATAGTGACTATATTTCCATCTAGAAAACGCACATCTCTCGCCTCCCTCCATTGTTTATGTTTGTGTCGCTGCGTGGTGTCGCTGAAAACGTGACTTGACGCATACGTGACTTCACTCCCCGAGATGCAAGAAGAAATAAATCGTCACTGAAAATAGTGGTCAGATTAGAGTAACGCGTTACTAAGTAACGCGTTACCAGCATCACTGGTTAAGACAGTCATGAAAAGGTACTTCAAGTACACTTAAGTTGCTGTAACGACACACCAATACTGTATGTCTTTATGAACCCAGGAGCATGAGTTTTATTTCATTAAAGGGTTAGTTCACCCAAATATGAAAATTCTGTCATTAATTCTTTACCCTTATATCGCTCCAAACCCATAAGACCTTCGTTCATCTTCAGAACTTAACTTTTACATGTAAATATGTAGATACAGTTCAGGTCGTTCTTTGGGATTTTTTTTTTGTGTCCATTTTATTGTCTGTGAGGAGAAAATCATCATTTTTAATTGCTTAGAAAACTCATGCAGGATGAGTTTCAGTGCCAAGTTTAACACTTAAACAACACTTAAGTTTTAACACTTAGGGTTAGAGGTTTCTTCAAATGTCTAGTAATAAAGCAATATCAGTCATGCTTGCTGTACTATGAATAATAAATAATTTACAATTAAAATAGACTTTCCTGCAATTTTAAGTACAATACATTTCATGGAAACTCAGTCACACAACTAAAACTACTCAATCTTGCATAGATCTTTTCAAGTGGATGTTCCCTATCAGTCTATACAACCCCAAAGCAATCGTCTGGCAAATGAGTAGCGGGGGTTGAATGCATTTCCAGCTTCAAAAATACAGAACATGGAGGAAAACATCACTCAAAATCAGATCAACACAACCTCAGGTGAAGGAGGTTTCCCAGAGGAAAAGTCATACTGTTTTATTAGCTGCCTATGTGACTTCCAGTACGGTCATGTTTTAGGTGCTTTAATATTCTATATATCACTTCTAAAGTCACAGTCTCTGGCATCCACAGTTTCCTATAAATCTTGCCTGGATCAACATGAGAGACATTTGTAGCGCATGGGAGTGATTATACATAAACATAACATTTAGTCTGAACTACACATTAGCACTTCAAGCTCAAGGCACAGTTCCCATTTCAGCAAGAGAGCTTGGCTTCTGTGTCTGCGCTTGCTTATATTAAATTGATATACAGGTTCTGGTCATCAGAAAATTAGAATATTACTTAAGACCAATACAAAGAAAGGAGTTTTAGAAATCTTGGCCAACTGAGAAGTATGAACATGAAAAGTATGAGCATGTACAGCACTCAATACTTAGTTGGGGCTCCTTTCACCTGAATTACTGCAGCAATGTGGCGTGGCGTGGCATGGAGTCGATCAGTCTGTGGCACTGCTCAGGTGTTATAAGAGCCCAGGTTGCTCTGATAGCGGCCTTCAGCTCTTCTGCATTGTTGGGTCTGGCATATCGCATCTTCCTCTTCACAATACCCAATAGATTTTCTAAGGGGTTAAGGTCAGGCGAGTTTGCTGGCCAATTAAGAACAGGGATACCATGGTCCTTCAACCAGGTACTGGTAGCTTTGGCACTGTGTGCAGGTGCCAAGTCCTGTTGGAAAATGAAATCTGCATCTCCATAAAGTTGGTCAGCACAGGAAGCATGAAGTGCTCTAAAACTTCCTGGTATACGGCTTCATTGACCTTGGACCTCAGAAAACACAGTGGACCAACACCAGCAGATGACATGGCACCCCAAACCATCACTGACTGTGGAAACTTTACACTGGACCTCAAGCAATGTGGATTGTGTGCTTTGTATGTAGCAAAATATAATTAAAATCTTTTGGATTCAATAATAGAGATCTTGTTGTACTACCCTACATACTTTGGATGTCATATTTTTGTTTTTTATTATTATTAAGGCCTTTGGACATAAAAAAAAAAAAAAAAAAAAAAAATGACGCATCACATTATTGACCCTAACACAAAATATTACTGAAGTCGGAACTGCTGCTGCTCTTACCGAACGTACCAAATCTGCTGAAGTAATTACGGTCATTTGGAAAACTGTGCTAAGGCGACTCTGAGGGGATTGAGAAGCGGAGGGGGATGCAAAATCCATAGCCTGAGACTTTTGCCTCCGCCGGTAAACATTGAGTATTTGACTTTTAGCAGATAGACTGTTGAGAAAAAATACATTGCAGAGGAGGCTAGCCCCCCTCGCCAACAAATTTACCAAGATACCATTTGAGCATAAAGAAAAAAACCCACACATAAGTTGGATATTGTTACATGTGCCCTGGGTCTGTGTTAATCAGCTTGGTTATATGGACTATATGCCTTGCCTTGCCTTCACTTGCCTCTCCTGATCCTGTTTGCTGGTGTTTGACCTCCTGCCTGTTTGACTACGCTTTCTTTTAATAAAGCTTACATTTGGATCTACCACCCTGTCGTCTCGATTCCCATCGTTACAGATATAGTCTACAGCAATCACCCAGCAAACATTTGGACGTTTAATGACTGTTGAAAAGACATCCTTTCGACACGTCCCATCATGGTTGAAAAATAGTTCCAAAATGAATTTTGAATGGACGTCTTAGACATTATATTAATTAATTAATTAATTAATTAAGTATTATATATTGAAATACACATAGCTAAAAGTCAAAGTAGCAATTATACATGCAATCCCAGAGAATTGTAGACACGTACAAACATATCTGAATGCATTTTTAGGAAATGTTCTGCGTTACATATTTTTACCGATTTATGCCGTCCTACCTCAACTATTTTTGGCCAGGGACACAACATTGCCGTCGGACCAATGTTTGCTGGGCAGCCTCACTGAACGGTTGTCATAAATTGTCAATACTTCTTTAATATTAACGTTTTGAATGATTTTCATAAATAATAACAGAATTATTTGTGTATTACTTTTTATTTGTGTACTCGGTATAGACTGTCGTGTCACTACAACATCATATATGAAATGGGCCAGTTTATGTCACCCAGTGAACACACCTTTACATTTCCTTACATTAACACTAAAACCAATTGACACCAGCATGGGTTTTCTTTTTTCACTCATCTATTTTTTCTGAAAAAAAGAGAGAAAAGCTAAAAAAAGAATCCTGAATACTTGATTTAGGGTCTATGTATGGATCTATGTGTGTGAGAGCGCTCATGCGTGAACAGCACACAGCTACATGTATCTGCCTGCCCTAAAAACAGGCAAGCAGCTCGGCCAAGGAATTATCAAACATTTGGATCCATTGGTGGCTGGATACAGGAGGGGTGCAGTCAGGGATTTGAAGGAAAATACTTGCATAGTCAAGCTCAGAGCCTGAGGTGTTCTATCCAGCTGGTTCAACAAGGTATCAGAGCTGTAAGGATGACAATAAAAGGTTTTTCCCCTATAGGACTGAAGAGAGCTTTGCTGACATGTAGAGACAGGGATGAATCTGTTTGGGATGGAACAACTGATTTCTGAATAGATGAACGAGCTGTCGACATTGTTTAAGCCAAAACTCTTGTTAAACAGAGTCCAAAGTCTTTTTTAAAGTTCATGTGCAACACCATGGTAATACCAATTATACCAATTTAATGTTTAGTGTTGTGCTGGTGTATCTATAGTATTTGTGGAAACACACTATTATAAATATTTCTGTTATGATCTAGGTTGCCCCCTGATTCTCACCCACCTACCTTTAGTGTTTCAGCTTCAAGGTCCGCTAGAGGTCCCTCTATAACCCCATGGTGTGCATGTGAAACCAGATCATCATTATAATCTTCACAAATAAACACAACTTTTATGAATTTTGAATTTAGTAAGTAAGAAGATAAACATAAATGAGACCATAAGCTTCTGACAACTCTTTCAGTACTTAAAGGGGACATATAGTGAAATGCATCTACCAACCCAGAAAACGTTAAAAAGGACAACCCAGTAACTTTGTTTTGGCAAGCCTTTCTCTGCAAGCATGTGAAAAAATGAGCCGCTCAGATTTTGCTCCTCTTGTGACGTAGGAAGGGAATCTTATTATAATATTACCGCCCCTTAATCTGCAGGTTTCCACCCACGGAGCCGCCATTTTGTTTTCGCAAGCGAAAATGGTGTACCAGTTCTGAGGCCAGGGCAAAAATTCGAGCAAAGTATGTTAACTGTTCTGTCGTTGGCTGCACAGATGAGCACAGAACACTATTTAGAGTCTCATTAGCTTGGATAGCCTGCAAGTTGACCCTGGCGAGCTTGAGCACTTCTGTCCAAGCGATATTTTGGAAAAAGCATTTGAAAAAGCACAGCATTTGATAGCAATCATAAACGTTAGCTTGGTGTGTGTGGCTCTGTTTGGCAAACAAGTACACTATGTATAGTGGGCTTCCATACGGGTTGTACAAAAGCTTAACATGACGGCACATGCTAGTCAATGAGTTGAATCAACTAACCATTAGAAATGTCCAGTTTTATTCTAAAAGTTGTGACTTCTTCCTGAGTCTCTCCATCAGTGTCGACTCCGGTTTGAACAATGTAAGTCTGAACACCGTTACTGACAATCCTCATTTGTGTGAGATTCTCCAGCTTTGTTGTTGTTGAACAACCGAAGCTTGAGCTGTTAAAGCTCCGCCCTCTTCTGGAAAGTGGGCAGAAGCAGCAGATCATTTGCATTTAAAGGGACACACACAAAAACAGTGTGTTTTTGCTCACACCCAAATAGGGGCAAATTTGAAAAGCTATAATAAATGATCTGTGGAGTATTTTGAACTGAAACTTCACAGACACATTCTGGTGACAGCAGAGACTTATATTACATCTTGTGAAAAGGGACATAATAGGTCCCCTTTAATAATAATAATAATAATAATAAATTCCTGAAAGTTTGATTTAGAATAGTTTAGAATAGAGAGTGCATTTATAAACTGTAAAAGTTGAGTATGAGTTTACCTGTTCGGCATGATGACATTTAATGTCCTAGAAAACCTCTGTAGTCTAATTTAGACAGTTGTTAGCAACCGCCTAATACCACATCTGATCCCTCAACATTATCTCGCAAGCGTCAGCTCAAACAAACGGGTCGAAATATCCACCATCCTCCTCCACGTCTTTCTCCATTCCTGCCCATTCTATAATTCCTGTCATAGAGAAATGGAGTATAAGGCCCGTCAATTTTGTGGTTACTAATGTGCTGAAGAGTAGAGCTTGTGCTTCGGCTGTGGACACTGAATTTTTTGCTCAGTACTGACACCTGTCTTTACTGTCTTTACTGGTTCATTATATACATTGTGCATAATGATGACCAATACTGCTAATCCAACTACACTGTACAGAATCAATTGCCTTTAACAAAATTTGATTTTTGTTTGTAATTAGTTTATTCAAAAGCAAAAACTATACTTGGATTTAATAGTAAAAATTAGGTTATTCCAAAAAAAAAAAAAAAAAAAAAAAAATGGTGGATGCTTTTCATAATAATTTCATAATTTTTAATTTGTGTGAATGTAAATTTTTGTCTTTAGGAATATATATATATATATATATATATTATATATTTTTTTTTTGATTAATATATCAAATAAAAATGTACGGATTGAACCAAATCGTACATATAATTTGAGAAAAACTAAAAAAAATTGGAGTAATTTTTTAAGTTGGTCCAAAGTATAATTTTTTTTTTCACAGAGCAGCAAATCCAGACAGATATGATTATTTGGATGCAGGCGGTGCCACGAGTGGTAT
Organism: Elopichthys bambusa; assembly: GCA_037101425.1. NCBI lineage: Eukaryota > Metazoa > Chordata > Actinopteri > Cypriniformes > Xenocyprididae > Elopichthys > Elopichthys bambusa. The sequence continues at coordinate 4,129,756 of CM074439.1, forward strand.
TACTCCTTATTTTTTGTACTTCTAAAGACTTAGATTTAGATTCAACATTCAAGATATAAATCATTCAGACATATTTGTGAACCAGTTTGAAAAGATTTAAAGTAATCGAACTAAATAAAAGATTAATTTACAAACTGGATAACGTAATGACCGATTCAAAAAGCTTTTCTGCCTGTTATTTTTTATGTATTTGTTGTGTTTGTATTGGAGTAAAATTACAGTATAGTGAATTAAAGTAGTGAGTACAGTGCAGTGACAAAGTATTTGCACATTGTTACTATACACCTCTGCTTTAGAGTTAATTCTTAACACTTTAGTTTGGAGTCCAATTCTCACTATTAACTAGTTGCTTATTAGCATGCATATTACTAGGATATTGGCTGTTTATTAGTATAAGGCTCATATTAATGCCTTATGACCATATTCTACATCCCTTAATACTACCCAGTACCTAAACTGAACAACTACCTTACTAACTAAACTAAAGTTTGACCAGTTAATTTTATACAAATCCACAGAAACACCCATTAAAGCATGCATAACCATACATGCTTAGAGAGAATTAATTAGCAGTGAAGCTGTAGATTTCATAGCACATGTGAAACATCTGACTTAATATGTGAGCAGTAGTTTCCAAGGCTTTTATAGCAGTCAGATTCTTGTCGCTGGACCAACATTTCTCAAAAAGAGTGTGTGCACTCAGACTTTAAATAACGGTGAATGAAGACTGACAGGATACAAATGTACCCATGTGCAGATGTGCCTCATCAGAGTAGGATCACCGTTATGTCATCTGTCTTTCCTCGTCATATTGAGCTTTTTCCTATTTGGCCAACGTTCTCCCACGCAGCTGCTTTAAATTCCATTATCTTATTAACTTCTAAGAGTAACAAAATCAAGTGTTTTTAATTAGTTTTGAGGGCTCAGAAAACATCACCAGATGCTGTAATCTAGTCACATTCCTGCTCTGTTGATCTTTGGTCTTCTTTGAGGTACTGGGACAGAAAGATCTTTGGGAGAAATGACAGCTAGTGACTATAATGATATCCATGTTAGCACACCCGGAATGTACGGAAATGATCTTATATGAGCTGCTGTGTCAAATTATTAATGGCCCAGTTATGCTGGAATGTACAGTGCCCTGTCTCGCGTGATACACACTATGTAGGACACAGCAGAGGAGGGATGATTGCTACATGGGTTACACTGTAAAAAAAAAAAAAAAAAAAAGGTTCTTCGAAGTTGTAAAGATTATTGGGTTAACACTTTAGAATACTGTTCTGTCATTAATGAATAACTACACATGAACAAATGAGGAAGCATTTGAGGTTTTTGTAAGGTTTTGGATAGTAATTCCTTCTGATTGATTTGGTAACACTTGAGTCATTACTATCCAAAAACTTGCTTACAATGACTTCAGTCATTATTAGGGAGTTATCATGCTTTTCACTTTAAAATACTGCTCCAAATAATTAGTAATTCCTTCTGATGGATTTGGTAATACCTGAGTCATTACTAGTGAGCAACTATGATCTTCACTCTAATTATACATTATCCATTACTCATATTAATTATGAACCTGTATATAGTTGTCACAGACACGCCAGACTCCGACACCATCCAATCACTGCACACTCCCTCACCGGAATACTGATCACACACACCTACACCTCATCAGCTCACCAATCAGTCACTGGTTAAAAGACACTCAAACACACTCAGTCACTGTCCGGTCTTGTTCGCATCAAGACGTACCTTCATGCTTACCTTAAGGACTCCCAGCAAACCTCGACAAACCACAAGGACAGTATCACTCATCTAACATTCACCTTGCACCTCAAGACACCTCGTTCATTCACCTGCACTCCTTTTAAACTCTGCTGTGTGTCAATAAAACATCGTCTGCTGTTACCTCCTGTCTCTGACCCATCTGTACTGTAACAGAAGACCGGACCGTGACCACCTGACACCAGTACGAGTCACCCAGATCCCTTCCAGTAGCTCGTCAACGCATTGCGTCGAGCTCTCACCACCAACCCGCCGTCATCACCACCTGCCATCACCACCAACAACGCTACCACCACTTCTTCACCACCAGTGTACGCCAGTCCCATGGCCAAACCGGCGCTCTTCTCTGGATCGGCGGAGGATTGCAACGGATTTCTCCTGCAATGTTCGCTGGTCCTGGAGAAGCAACCGCACTTATTTCCTACTGAGACCTCTAAGGTAGTGTTTCTAATTTCACAGTTAAATGGCAAAGCTCTGCAATGGGCCGATTCCATCTGGTCTCAAAACAATCCAGTCATCCAGTCGTATTCCGGCTTCGTAGCTGACTTCAAAGAGGTCTTCGGGAAGCCAGCCGGTGATTCTTCTATTGGTGAGAAACTTTACGATTTAAAACAGGGCACTTTTACTGTGAACGAATATGCTCTTTAATTTAGAACCCTCGCTGCCTCAAGTGGCTGGAATGAACAAGCCCTCATAACCACCTACCGACAAGGATTGCGGTTATCCTCGAGTGCGGTTATATCTCGCTGCATAAAAGGATACCATCGGCCTCGAACGCTTCATCCGACTCTCCATACGCTTCGCCACTCGTATGCAGTCGTGTCTCGAAGAGCACCAGGGCCAGCCAGCGTTTAACACCTCCCTCCGCCGACCAGAGCCCGTCAGCCCTCCAGAACCCACCAACGAACCCATGCAACTGGAAAATTCACGGCTTTCCTTCGCTGAACGGCAGAGGCGAGTGACCCAGAACCTTTGCCTCTATTGTGGTGCCCCCGGGCATGTAAACTCCTCATGCCCGATTCGTCCTCCTCATCCCATGGTGAGTGCCATCCTTTTCTCTATAAATAAAATGAAACCACTCACCACTGTTGTGAATCTTACTGCTACTGATGTCTCCATTCCAGTTGTTGCACTCCTCGATTCTAGGTCAGCAGCCAACTTCATCTCCGGCGCCCTCTGCCGTCAGCTCAAGTGTAAGACCTCGCCCACGCCGTCCACCTACCAGATCAACTCAATAACTGGCAAGCCCCTCAGCAGAAGAGAGGTGTGTAGGATAGTTGGACCCATCCAGCTCCAAGTGGGTATCCTGCACGTGGAGAAGTTACATCTACTGGTTCTGGAGGAATCCACTGCTGACGTGGTCTTAGGGCGCCCCTTGTTGGAGCAGCACGACCCAGTCATCTCTTGGAAGACCGGCAAGATGCTGAAGTGGGGCGACACCTGTTTCCCGGGCTGTTTCTACAAACCTCCCTGTACCATCTTCTCCACATTCTGAGAACCTCCCTGTCTATGCTACCTCCATCGAGAGCCCTTTGGAGAAACGCTCTGTGGAGGTACCATCGTGTTACGGCCCCTTCAGTGATGTCTTTTTCCCTAAGAGAGCCTCCAAACTGCTTCCGGGTGATGGAGGATTACATCAAGGAAGCTCTGGTGCAAGGTTACATCCGCCCGTCTACTTCCCCTGCTGCTTCAAGTTTCTTCTTCGTGGCCAAGAAGGACGGAGGCTTGCAGCCCTGTATTGATTACCGTGCCCTCAATAACATCACCGTGAAGTTCCGTTACCCCCTTCCTCTCGTCCCAGCGGCCCTTGAACATCTCCGTGGTTCCACTGTCTTCACCAAGTTTGACCTCCGTAGTGCATACAACCTCATCCGGATACGTGAGGGGGACGAGTGGAAGACCACCTTTGTGACACCTACTGGACACTACGAGTACCTTGTGATGCCGTATGGCCTGGTCAGCGCCCCCTCCGTATTCCAGGACTTCATACACGAGGTGCTCCGGGAGTTCCTCCATAAATTTGTCTTGGTCTATATCGATGACATCCTGATATACTCCCGGAGCATGGCCAAACATTGCCACCATGTTGCGGAGGTCCTGAAACGCCTGAGGGAATTCCATCTCTTCCTAAAAGCCGAGAAATGCTCCTTCCATCAGCCCTCAGTGCAGTTCCTTGGGTATTACATCGACAGCAGTGGCATCCGGATGGATGAGAGGAAGGTGGATGCCATCTTTCATCCAAGATTACAGTTCCATCACCAGCCCACTCACAAGCCTCCTCCGCAATAAGCCCAAGTCTCTGTCCTGGACCCCAGCTGCCATCGACGCGTTTAACTTCCTAAAAGAAGCCTTCACCACTGCTCCTCTCCTCATCCATCCTGACCCTGAGAAGCCCTTCATAGTTGAGGTTGATGCCTCCACCACTGGAGTAGGAGCGGTGTTATCTCAGCAGCAGGGGAACCCAAGTAGACTCCACCCATGTGCCTTCTTCTCCCGCAAACTCAACCCGGCGGAGACCAACTAAGACATCGGCAACAGGGAACTGCTCACCATCAAACTGGCCCTGGACGCACTGGTTGGAGGGAGCCAAACACCATAAAAATCTGGAGTATCTACGGGTAGCCAAACGACTAAACCCAAGACAGGCACGCTGGGCACTATTCTTTACCCGATTTAACTTCACTATCTCCTACCATCCAGGTCCCAAGAACGTCAAAGCAGATGCCTTATCCAGGCTACATGCCCCCGAAGAAAACCCTGAGGAACCTGAGACCATCCTTCCAGAGAAACTCACTGTCAGTCCCATCACCTGGTCTGAGGAAACCATGCCCTCCTTCAATGCCTCCACCAACACTCCACCGGGTTGTCCACCAGGCTTGCAATACACCACCAGGTCACGGCGCACCCCACTTATCCACACAGCCCACACGTCTTTAGACACTGGCAACCCGGGGGTCAATGAAAGGAAGGTGTAAGGAATGTGCCATCTCGAAGAGCCCCTGCCTTCTTCCATCCGGCAAGCTCCTTCCTCTGCCCGTTCCCAGCCGACCCTGGTCACACCTAGGAGTTGATTTTATCACAGACCTCCCTGTCTCCAATGACTGCACCTGCATCTTTGTTATCATAGACCGTTTCTCCAAATCCTGTCGCCTAATCCCCTTGAAAGGACTACCCACTGCCATGCAAACTGCTGATCTCATGTTTAATCATGTCTTCAGATACTACGAAATCCCCGAAGATATAGTATCGGACAAGGGACCTCAATTTGTCTCCCGGGTGTGGAGAGCGTTCTTCTCACTCCTAGGTGTGACCGTCAGCCTCTCCTCAGGTTACCATCCACAGTCTAACGGGCAGACGGAGAGGAAGATCCAAGAGATTGGCCGCTTCCTCCGTACCTTCTGTCACGACCACCAGGACTCTTAGAACCAGTACCTGGGTTGGGCCAAGTACGCACAGAACTCTCTACGACAGCCATCTACTGGACTCACCACTTTCCAGTGCGTACTCAGTTACCAACCACCTCTGTTCCCCTGATCAGGGGAGCCATCGGACTGTCCTCTGTCGACTACTGTTTCCGAGAGAGCAAGAGGGTCTGGGACTCCGCACACCACCAGCTTCAACGAGCCTTACGCAGACGCAGACCTTCACCGCTCCAAAGCTCCCACCTACCAACCTGGACAGAAGGTCTTGCTGTTAACCAGGGACATCCGACTGTGTCTGCCCTGCCGTGAGCTGAGTCCCAGATTCATTGGCCCATTCACCATCACCAAGCAGATCAACCCGGTCACGTATCAACTTCATTTACCAGCACACTAACGCATTCACCCCACTTTTCATGTGTCCCTCCTAGAACCTCACCATCCTTCTGTTCCTGTTTCCACAGAGTCTGGCGTTATAAAAGCTGAACCCCCCCCTCTCATCCTGGACAACGGAGCGGCTTACGAGGTCCACGAGATCCTGGACTCCCGGCGCCGTTGTGGTCAACTGGAATATCTCGTGGACTGGGAGGGTTACGGCCCAGAGGAGCACTCTTGGGTCCCCAGAAATGACATACTCGACCCCAACCTGCTTCACACCTTCCACGCAACCCATCCCAACAGACCTGCCCCACGTGGAAGAGGACGACCACCACGATGTCGGGGTCCTCGGCCCTCAGGAGCAGGCCGTGGAGGGGGGGGGTACTGTCACAGACACGCCAGACTCCAACACCATCCAATCACTGCACACTCCCTCATCGGAATACTGATCACACACACCTGCACCTCATCAGCTCACCAATCAGTCACTGGTTAAAAGACACTCACACACACTCAGTCACTGTCCGGTCTCGTTTGCATCAAGACGTACCTTCATGCTTACCTTAAGGACTCCCAGCTATCTACTTACCTGCAGCGTTCCCAAGTCTCCTCCTGTGTCCCCAGTCTGTGTGTGTCTACCATCTCCTGTACAGCACCTCGTCTGCTTCATCCCGGATCTCCACCTCGACAAACCACAAGGACAGTATCACTCATCTAACATTCACCTTGCAACTCTACTGTGTGTCAATAAAACATCGTCTGCTGTTACCTCCTGTCTCTGACCCATCTGTACTGTAACAATAGTAGTCCTCTGGGAGGTATGAAAAAATAGTACTGATTAGCTAACAGGGAACTACCTCATTTAACTGAGCGCTATTACTTACTAATTCGGTAATCAGAGTTTCTTGTTAGTTAATAGTAGTTACTACAATGTTAATATTGTGTTACTCATTTGTTCCTGTGTACTTATTCATTAATAATGGTACAATTTCTTAGTGAATATTGCTTTCTACACCAGTTTGGCACCAGTGCTTGTTCTACAAACCGCTGTCATGTTGTCAGTAATATACAGATACACTTTGTTTTTGGTGTCACATTTCATTATTTTTTGAGCAACACTTTAGAATCTCTAAAAATATATTTTGATGTGAGAAAGTGATTTTTTTTAAGTTCATATATAATTCATTATTTATAATTATACAGTTATATATTATACAGTTCATTATTGTAAATAAACCCAGACAAATTGATCAGGACTCTGGCGCTAAATGGAGGGTCTTGCATCACCCTGAATGGGTTTATTTTGTGAGGTAACACTTTAGTTCGATGGTCCACTTTAGAAATTCTACTAACTATAAGAAACTTTGCAACTACAAGTCAACTTATTCTACTAACACTACTAGTCTTCTTATGCTTGACAAATACTCTAATGAGAGTTAGTTGACATGTAGTTGCAAAGTTACTTATAGTTAGTAGAATGTCTAAAGTGGACCATCAAAATAAAGTGTAACCTTTTGTGATACTTTATCCCACTTATTATACAGCTACTAAAAAAATATGGATATCAAATATTGATTTAAATTATAATTATTTTATTATGTGAGAAGAAAGAGTGTCCAGAAATACCCTGAAAGGTTTTCTTCGGTCTATTTTGCCCGTCTGACTGTTGTTCTGCTTATTTTAGGATTTTGGGTTTTTTTTTTAACCTTATTTGGTAATTTTTCCAAAATATTTGACCTCTAAGTGATGTGACTGACCAATCACAATCCAATATTTTAGAGAGTCATGTAATAGTTTTGATAAATGTTTTATTTTATTACAGTGCCTTGAAAAAGTATTTAGCCCCCAACCTTTTTATATAAACAATTATTGCAGTCTGAGATTTGAAAATTAGATTAAAATAAAATAAACCTATAAAAACAAAAAATCAAGAACTGATTATTTTCTCATTGCAAAACTGCTGGAGCTGATGCAGGTCAGATGGGGAGCTGCAGTGGCCCGCAATTCTGAGTTCTTATCACAGATGTCTGAAGAGGTCAGAACTCTGACTGTGTCTAGGGTGTCAGTTTTCTTCATTTAAACCACTCCAGTGTTGCTTTGGCGATGTGCTTTGAATCAAGTCAAGTCAAGTCACCATTATTTATATAGTGCTTTTTACAATGTAGATTGTGTCAAAGCAGCTTTACAGTGATAACTGGTACATTATTTTGGCTGCACAGCAGCTCTTAAGGAATAGTGTCAATGCAGGTAGATCAAAGCACTGTTGAATATCAAATGTCAATTGTCAAGTGTCCCCAACTAAGCAAGCCAAAGGCGACAGCGGCAAGGAACCCAAACTCCAACAGGTGACATCAGGTGGCAAACAGGTGTTAAAATGGAGAAAAAACCTTGGGAGAAACCAGGCTTAGTCGGGGGGCCAGTTCTCCTCTGGCGAACAGTGCTTTGTTACGACTCAGGTTGCTATCATAAGTCAGATACGATCGTAACATTCAAAGTGTTTAAATCAGTTCCATCCAGTTGAGGATCGTATTCATCACACCGGTATGGACGGTTGTTGAGGAGATGTGCCACTGGTTGTCATGTTGATGAGGCCTTCATAGTGGATGATCTAGTTGACTCAATCTCTGCTGATACTTCAGGGCTGTGTTGTGGTTGTGTCATGGCGCAGGTCCTCGATCTCACCCGGATACGGCCCGGATCCGGCTGACTACGGTAAACCTCGGGATAAACAGAAAGACTAATATTAGCGTAGATGCCATTCTTCTTCTGATGTAACGAGTACATCTGGTGTTATTGGAAGTGTTCCCGGTTCCGGCTGACCTAATTTATGCAGCCTAATAATCCTTTAACGGATTTGAAAAAAATAAATTGATAATGTGTTATGTGTATGCCAGGTTAAAGAGATGTGTTTTTAGTTTAGATTTAAACTGACAGAGTGTGTCTGCTTCCCGAACAATGCTAGGAAGATTGTTCCAGAGTTTAGGTGCCAAATAGGAGAAGGATCTACCACATGCAGTTGATTTTGATATTCTAGGTATTATTAGCTGGCCTGAATTCTGAGATCGTAATAGACGCGAAGGACTATAATGCATTAAGAGCTCGCTCAGGTACTGGGGAGCTAAACCATTTAGTGCTTTGTAGGTAATTAGCAAGATTTTAAAATCTATACGATGTTTAACAGGAAGCCAATGCAGTGTTGACAGAACCGGGCTGATATGGTCATATTTCCTAGTTCTAGTAAGAACTCTGGCTGCTGCATTTTGTACGAGCTGTAGTTTATTTATCAGGTGAGCAGAACAACCACCTAGTAGAACGTTACAGTAATCTAGCCTTGAGGTCATGAACGCATGAACTAACTGTTCCGCATTTGTCATCGAGAGCATATGTAATTTAGATATATTTTTAAGATGGAAGAATGCGGTTTTACAGATGCTAGAAACATGGCCTTCAAATGAAAGATTGGTATCAAAGAGCACACCCAGGTTCCTAACTGACGACGAAGACTTAACAGAGCAGCCATCAAGTGTTAGACAGTATTCTAGGTTATTACATGAGGAAGTTTTTGGTCCAAAAATTAGAATATCTGTTTTTTCTGAATTTAGTAGTAGGAAATTACTGGTCATCCAATTTTTTATATCAGCTATGCATTCCGTTAATTTTGTGAATTGGTAAGTTTCGTCAGGGCGCGAAGAAATATAGAGCTGAGTATCATCAGCGTAACAGTGAAAACTAACGCCATGCTTCCTGATGATATCTCCTAAGGGTAGCATGTACAGAATGAAAAGCAATGGTCCTAGTACCGAGCCTTGCGGTACTCCATATTCAACTTGTGATCGATATGACCTCTCTTCAATTACTTCTACAAACTGATAACGGTCAGATAAGTATGATTTGAACCATGACAATTACCATGCAATTCCATTTAAAAGAATATTGTGATCAATAGTGTCAAATGCAGCACTAAGATCCAGTAACACTAATAGAGAGATACAACCACGATCTGATGATAAGAGCAAATCATTAGTAACTCTAATGAGAGCAGTTTCAGTACTATGGTATGGTCTAAATCCTGACTGGAAATCCTCATAGATATTATTTCTTTCTAAAAAGGAACATAGTTGTGATGATACAGCCTTTTCTAGTATTTTTGACAGAAAAGTGAGATTTGAGATTGGCCTGTAATTGACTAATTCTCTAGGATCAAGTTGTGGTTTTTTAATAAGAGGTTTAATAATAGCCAACTTAAAAGTTTTTGGTACGTATCCTAGTGATAAAGATGAATTAACGATATTAAGAAGAGGATCTATGACCTCTGGAAGCATCTCTTTCAATAGCTTAGTTGGTATAGGGTCTAACATACATGTTGTCGATTTTGACGATTTAACAAGTTTAGACAATGAATTGAATTTTTCCTCAGGGATACTACAATGCACCGTCTGACGCAATACTGTAGTAGACGGTTGCGTGGTTATAATTTTTTTTCTAATATTATCAATCTTGCAAGTAAAGAAGTTCATGAAGTCATCACTGCTGTGCTCTTTGGAAACATCAGAAGTTGAAGCTTTATTTCTTGTTAATTTAGCCACTGTATCAAATAAATACCTAGGGTTTTGTTTATTTTCTTCTAAAAGTTTTGAAAAATAGGCAGATCTAGCAGATTTTAAGGCCTTTCTGTACTCAACCATTCTCTCCCTCCACAAAATGCGAAATACTTCTAGTTTTGTTTTCTTCCAGCTGCGTTCCATTTTTCTGGCTGCTACCTTTAGGGCCTGAGTGTGCTCGTTGTACCACGGCGTTGGATTAATTTCCTTAATCTTTTTTAAACGCAAAGGAGCAACTGAGTCTAATGTGCTTGAAAAGACAGAGGCAATAGTTTCCGTTGCAACATCGAGGTCTTCTAAGCTGTCTGGCATGCTAAGGTGATGAAACTGATCAGGAAGATTATTTATAAAGCGTTCTTTAGTGGTAGAAGTGATGGTTCTACCAAATTTATGGCAGGGAGGCAGTTTAGCTGTTTTGACTACATGTAGTATACACGAGACTAGGTAATGATCTGAGATGTCGTCACTCTGCTGCAGAATTTCAACGGCATCAATATCAATTCCATATGACAATATTAGATCTAAGGTATGGTTACGACAATGAGTGGGTCCTGACACGTGTTGTCTAACACCAATAGAGTTTAGAATATCTGCAAATGCCAATCCCAATGAGTCTTTTTCATTATCTACATGAATATTAAAGTCACCAACAACAAGGACTTTATCTGCAGCTAGTACTAACTCCGATAGAAAATCAGCAAATTCTTTGATAAAGTCTGTATGGTGTCCTGGTGGCCTGTATACAGTAGCCAACACAAATGTCAACTTACATAATGTTACATAATGTTACATAATGTTACGTAAAGTACCATCACTTCGAAGGAATTATATTTGAGAGATTTTTGACTAATACTATAAATATTACTATAAATTACAGCAACACCTCCCCCTTTGCCTTTGTGTCGATAATCATAACCTTGAGGGCTAGACTCATTTAAAGTAATGTAATCGTCCGGTTTTAGCCAAGTTTCTGTCAAACACAGCATATCTAGATTATTGTCTGTGATAATATCATTTACAATAAGTGATTTTGATGAAAGGGATCTAATATTTAACAACCCAAGCTTTATCATTTGTTTATCATTACTATCTCTATTTTTTATTTGTTGAACATCAATTAAATTTTTACCATTAAATGGGTTTGGAAGTTTTTTGTTTTTACTAATTCGGGGTACAGACACAGTCTCTATGTGATAATATCTAGGTGTAAGAGTTTCTATGTGTTGGGAATTATCTGACTTCCGTAACGTGAGGCAGCTAGCAGACGGTCGGTTTAACCAGTATGTCTGCTTCCTGACCTGGGCCACAGTTTGTCATGTTTCAGCTCTAAGACTATGTGCCATATTACTAGAGAGAAGAGCAGCACCATCCCGAGAGGGATGAATACCATCTCTTTTCAACAGGTCAGGTCTGCCCCAAAAACTTTTCCAATTGTCTATAAAACCTATATTATTTTGCGGACACCACTTAGACAGCCAGCCATTGAGTGATGCCAATCTGCTAACTATCTCATCACTCCGACGAACAGGAAGGGGACCAGAGCAAATTACTTCTCCTGACATTGTATTTGCGAGTTCACACACCTCTTTAATGTTAATTTTAGTGATCTCCGACTGGCGAAGTCGAACATCATTAGTGCCGACGTGAATAATAATTTTAGAGTATTTACGATTAGCATTAGCCAGCACTTTTAAATTTGCTTTGATGTCAGGTGCTCTGGCTCCCGGCAAACATGTGACTATGGTGGCTAGTGTCTCTATTTTCACGTTCCGTGTAATAGAATCGCCAATAACTAGGGCACTTTCAACAGGATTTTCAGTGGGTGCATCACTGAGTGGGGAGAACCTGTTTGATGTTATTATTGGAACGGAAAAGTGGTGTTTTCCGCGGCTAGGCCGCCTCACCGTTACCCAAGTGCCCTGCTGCACGGGCTCTACAGCCGGAACCGAACAATGTACAGAGTTCACTAAGCTAATCGCATCCAAAACAGTATCTGAAGCCCTTGCGTTCTTACTATCCTCGATTAAAGTTTGGATGCGTGTCTCTAATTCTGAGATTCTCTCTGTCAGCCTGACTATTTCCCTACATTTATGACATGTAAATCCCTCGTCGCTGACAGAGAGAGCTATACTGAACATGTGGCAAATGGAACAGGTAACAATGCTAGGAGAGGATGAGATGACTCACCATGTTTGTAGACTGATCCGAGTTACCACAGCTGTTTGATGAGCGCGTTGAAAAAGGAGCGCGCGAGAGACTGATGACAAGTTAACAAGCTAGCGAGATGCAAACGCGTTGTAACAGCGATTTAGATTCAAAGATTTCAAGCTAGCGACGTCAGATTAATGTGGTAGGCAATATTAAATATAAGGTACTAATAATATAAGCAACAATGAATAAAAGTAAGAGATTCAAATCGAAGCTATACGGAGTTACAGACGCAAACCACTCTGAGCAGCGAGGCAGACAGGAGCAATCGGACTTTAAAGTAAAGTTCCAAGTTTTGGTCACTTTCCTGGTGAAACACAAACTTCCTATTTTTTGGTTTTGGCAGAGGAGAGCAGGTTTCCGGCCAGTATCTTAATGTATTGTGTAGCATTCATCTTCCTATCACTCTTGACCAGACTGAAAAACACTCCTGAACACATCTGAAAAACACCCTCACAATATGCTACACCCAGTAGCAGATGCCTGGTGTTACATGGATCAGCGACTACGTTCAGGTCCATATTTTTCATCTTAAACTGAGCTCTAAGGTATGTTGATTGCCTTTGATATTTCCCTCTTGTATATTTCCCTGGATATTAGTCATTAGTCACATGATATGTACAGCTCGAAAACCCATTTGCCAAGTTGAGCAATTGCCACTGAGATAAATGGGAATGCTTATGAAATTACACACAGCTGCATTTTACATCACTTTATGTGATTGAACAACACATAATAACAACAGCAAATCATTCATTTACATTTTACATCTATTCTGGAGGATGATTCAGTTCTTCAGTTTTTATGTAGGGAGAACAACATTTATCAATCTCTTGATAACATGTTTGGGTCATATTACACTCTAAAATCAATAGAGAAATGATATTTGCATAAAGAAAATGGCACATATTTGTTTGCACTGACAATCACATCAAAATAGAGCACGTTTTCCTCTTGAATTCTCATTATCTTTCTTTTGATTTCATGGTAAATGTGACCCAGACATGTTCTTGACAGGTTTTGTGAGTCAGGAGACAATGCTACTATATGACATAATGACAACATTTTTATTTCAACCCTAAAACTTTAGATTTGGGTCAAGTAATGGAATCCTTGGAAACAAGTTAAAGGGGCCCTATTATGCTCATTCACAGGTTCATAATTTTGTAGAATAGGTTTACATACGTTTATTGTTCATAAAACAATTTTTTAAAAATAATTTACATTGTTGAAGCACCTGTTTTCATCCTCTGTCTGAGCACAATTTTGGTTTCTTTAAAACCCACCCTCCAAAAAGCACAGTCTGCTCTGATTGGTCAGCCGGCCCCAGTCTGTTGTGATTGGTCTACTGCTTAGAGTGTTTGTCAGAACTGTAATGCCGCTTATTATACCTTCGTGTATCAGCTGCGGAGGCTTCCTGAGGCGTTGTAAACACTACTATAGCCACTCTAACTATGATGTCTGTTTTGCCGTATTACTGTAGTTCGAGCCCGAGTCCGATAATGACAGTCAAGAAGAACGAGCTAATCAACTTGAACCTTTGCAAGCATGACTTGTGCAGGACGTTTCACAGTGTTAATTCTTTATTTTATACATCTGACTTAGAAGGCAGAAAAAAAGGGGGTTTATTTCTGGGTGGAAAAAATAGCATCTCTTGGACATGGCGACAATACACTATTAATGCAACTCAACCAGGCCTCATCCCTTTATTTTGCATATGCCTTGGGTGGGAATTATTTAAATGAGGAATATTGTGATGTGTTCGTTCCTGGAAGAAAACCCAAGACTACAATGGAGGCGTTTCAGGGAGCTCAGAAACAGTGACACTGATATAGAGAAGAACTCCTGCTGGAGGGACTTTGTGCTTTGTAAATTTGCAGACCTTTTTCATGCTTAAATTATACATTTAAGTGCCAAGTAATATTAATTAACAACATGCACTTATATAGCTTTAGAGTTAGTAGGGTTAGTGAAGAGAAGGTGGGTGACTAATAAAAGGAATAATTCCTTCCTTTTGTCTCATTTTGTTTGTGGTTGCAATATTTCCCACATGCAGTAAACGATGGTCATATATTGTTGTTTTTTCGAACTTTCCATTTTGATTGACTACTAGTCACACAGACGCATTAATCACAACCATCACAGTCATGATGCAGCATTTGTCCTGAGAAATGCCCATAGGCGTTTCATTCAGACGGATCCGGCATTTTCAGAAGGTGAAACCGCTATTTTTTGAAACCGGGTCCCAGAGTGGATAAATCTGAAAACGCCACCCTTGCATTTTCATGTGTACAGCCAATCCGTATATTTTGTGAAACCCCATGTGTCGACCCTAGTCAGACACTGCTAACAGCAACAACAATAGCAGACTCTGGATGCTTGTGTTCGTGCTGCAGAAGCTACTGAGCCAAAATAAAGCGTTATTTCTAAGCTTATTAAAGTTTGTATACAGCGCGCAAGGTTTATGCGCATGCTCCATGTCATATTCTCTGTTTTAAGTGTATTTCTGTGGCAGAATTACAGCACCGCATACTGGTCTGGCATGTATACTACATCGTTTTGAGCCGGTTTCAGCGGTTTCGTGTGTACGCCGATATTTCTTGAAGTGATTCATTGTTGTCTTGCTGCAGGACTTGGTGTCAGCTGAGTTTCATTTCACACTTCACAGAATTATACCTTGAAATTCTCATGTAGAATTTTATCATATGACGCAGAATTCATAGTTCCATCAATGCCATCAAGCCGTCCTGGGCCAGACGGAAAGCAAACGCAAACCATTATTCCTTTGTTTTCTTTTATGTTTTGTTACATAAGCTAGTCCTAATAACATAATGTTGATTTGATTTTTTTGAGTTGGACTTTTTCTGTATCTCTTTTTTTAATTTGTTTCTTTTAAATTTAGAAGTTTTATTACTGAGTGGTTCTTTTAGGAAGCTTATGGTTTGATGGGGTAGTTTGTGTTAAATGAAGGAGGTTTTACAGAAGCCATATATGGATTTATTTGGCATTAGTTTGGAGAAAAATTTAGATGTTTGCTCTTCTTGTTAAACAAACTCAGGGATGCCGCTGAGTGTGTATATGTGTGCGATTTTGCAGCTGCACTTGCATTTAATCCAGAATATCCCACAAATATGTTTTTCATAGTCCATATGTTGCATATTCTGATATTTCTACAGTTATAACTAATGTCTTTACATTTGGAGGCACATTTCACACATCAACTCACCCATTCCAGCTTTAATTAACTTTTTGTCTTCCAGGATATTCTGAAATTCTAAATTCTAAATCTAAACATCTAGTTTAAAAATACATGCACTAAATTGTCAGAACCTTTGTTTTCATGGTTTTGGAAACTTTTACACAATTTTCAATAGACATTTTGAATTAATGACTGTACAAATGAAATATAATCATCGAATAAAAAGTAATAACATTTTATTTACGCCTTAAATACATGTGTACACATATAAAATATTATTTTACACTTTTATTTTTGGACAACGCATGACATTAAGTCTTTTTATGTAACTGTACCATGTGTTGAATGTGACACAAGTTACATGTGAGGTATTTTAGCGTGTCATTTGTAAATCCAGATCAGCAGCTAAAGCCACATTCATGTGTCCAAGTATTGAAGGAGACCCATCTGGAATTCTGTGCATTCATACTAATGTTTCCTGGCGTTTCTGATACCAGAGCGCTGCCGCGACTGTCTCATATAATCTTGAGGTCATCTCAAACAGACAAAACATTCCCTGAGCTTCACACACACTACACTCACAGGCATTTCACAATGCGATTAAACAAACTTCACTTGGAGGCAAAGCTTTGACGTCAACTGTTGTATCAATCCTCTGCTTCTTAGTGACACACGCAGACCTTTGATAAAAAGAGGAAAACAAAACTATCACTGGGATTTTATCATGAAAAGGCTGCTGGAGGTTACTATAGAGACATGGCATACCTCGCTGGGTAAGCTTCATTAGAGATAAGCACGAGGAGAAAAGTAGCCCATGTAAATGTATCACACACATTAATAGCCCTTACTTGATAATGATCCTTTCAGCACCATAGTAACAGCCTGGGCTGAATAGATGGCTTATGTAAACTGCATCTATATTTTTCTCACCTCTTTTATACTTTAGATAAAGATGAACATGTACATGAATCCAGCACTCAGTGCAGGTGATGTGATCCGTATCATGCAAAAATACATTTGAAGACAGGAAAAGGTCAAAGTCAACACTGGGCCAATGGCTGATTTATGGACAAAGCTTATTAACCTCAGTCCACTGGACTAGTAAACAAAGATTGCTGCCAGTTCATTCAAGTTGATTGTCCATTGAAAACATTAAGAAACTGTGTGTCGTATGCAAATCTAACAAAGTAATAATCAAAATATGAGAATGAAATTTTTAAATATAACTTGTCCTTTTAGCAATGGTTGGGAGACAGCATGATGGTGCGATATTGCTTTTACACAACACTTCAATACCTTACTTTGTTTTTGGTCCTACAGAGACAATAGTTCTCTATAGTTTAATAGTTTAACAAAGCTACAGCTGAACTGTTATTCATCTCAGTAGTGGTGTTTCTTTCCTGATTGAATCTGCTTTTTTGAACAAATCAGTTGAGTGAATGATTCAGTGACTTACTCATAACTCACATTTCTTTCCTAAATGAATCAGTGTTTTTGAACAAATCAGACAGCTCTGTATGCTTTCGAATTGCTCTCATGGTACTTTGATGTCATACACCGGTTGGTCTAAACAGTGCCACTTGAAGCTGAACACACCTAATGATTCAATGACTCACTCATAATGTAACTTGATTCATTCATAAATATATCAGTGTTTTTGCTAAATGAATCTCTGTTTTAGAACAAATAAGTTGAGTGTATGATTCAGTCACTTATTCGTGAAAGACACTTGTTTGGTTCTTAAATTAATCACTGTTTTTGGAACAAATCATTTGAGGGAATGATTCAATGACTCACTCATAAAGTCTCTTGTTTCATTCCTAAATGAATCAGTGGTTTTGAACAAATCAGTTGAGTGATTGATTCAGTGACTTACTCTTAAAGTCACTTGTTTTATTCTTAAATGAATCAGTGTTTTTGAACAAATCAGTTGACTGAATTATTCAATGCCTCACTCATAAATGGTGTGTTCAAGTTGTGAACACTGCACTGTGCAGACGGATTGGTGTATGACATCAAAGAACTGCAAGAGTATTTCCAAGGCATACAGAGCCGTTTGCTCACTAATAGCTCTCACGGTGCTTTGATGTCATACACTGATCTGTCTGCACAGCGCCATTTCAAGACAAAAACACCTAATGTCACTTGTTTAGTTTCTAAATGAATCACTGTTTTGGAACAAATCAGTTGAGTGAATGATTCACTGACTCACTAATAAAGTCACTTGTTTCATTCCTAAATGAATAAGTGCTTTTGAACAAAACAGTTGAGTCAATGATTCACTGACTCACTTACAAAGTCACTTGTTTGGTTCCTAAATGAATCAGTGTTTTGGAAAAAATAAATTGAGGCAATGATTCAGTGACTCACTCATAAAGTCTCTTGTTTCATTCTTAAACGAATCAGTGCTTTAGAACAAATCAGTTGAGTGATTGATTCAATGACTTACTCATAAAGTCACATGGGTAAGATTTTATTTTAGGGTCTTTTAACTAGTTGCTTATTAGCGTGCATATTACTAGAATATTGCCTATTTATTATTACTTATTAAGCACATATTAATGCCTTATTCTGCATGACCATATTCTACATTCTTAATCCTACCCAATACCTAAACTTAACAACTACCTTACTAACTATTAATAAGCAGTAAATAAGGAGTTTATTGATGGAAAAGTCGTAGATAATAGTTTATATGTGTTCCCTATACTAAAGTGTTACAGAACAAAACAGTTATGTTTTGTCAGTGAATGATTCACTGACTCACTCATGTTGTTTTTGAACAAATCATTGAACAATGAGTCAATGACTCGCTCATAAAGACAATGTAACAGCAGAAAGAGTCAATGAGACTGCCCTCTGGTGACGTATGCAGGACTTCTCCAATCATTTAGTCCTTTTGTTGCCACGCCCACATTTCAACATCCAATCAACAATAAACAGTGCCTAGAACCATGTCCTGCCCTACATTTTTTCTTTTCTGATAATCTGTTACACTCGGATACATACGAAAGAAAAGCTCTGTCACAATGTCCATTCCGAACTATTCTTAAATTGATTCTTCAATAAATGTTAAATGAGTAATTGATTATGTTGGATTTGAAGAAGTGCTTTATGGGTTGGCATGGGATAAAGGAATTATTTTCTGTGGTATTATCTTTACATAACCATGCAGACATGTTTATGACAATTTTAGGGCATCATTTAATAAAAGATTCCATCTAAAGGGAACAAAGGCTGATTAATAAGTAGTAATAATAATAAAAATATATTGGTTGATGAAATAGCTGATACAGACAGCAGAATTTTCTTTTTATTTCTTTTCATCTGCTTCCTGGTGAGAAACACTACTATCCTTCACATAACACCTAAAATACAATGTTGGCACTCTGAACAGGATGCTTCATCAGTAATGTAATGAAAGAAAAAGACACAAAAGACTGTTGTCATATAAACAACAGTCTCCCTCCTTTAACTTATTCCTGACCTGAGAAAAGAACAAACACAAGTCCCTTTCACAAGCGGCCAGAGACATCTAAAAATGTTGTGTTGCCATATGTGATTCAGCAGCCTTAATGTCCAACTTTAACCCTTATGGAGTCAAACAAGCAACAAACACATGCCGATCTAGATCTAGACAGTAGATAAGGACAGTTTATTGAGTTTACTGAGTGCATATTGCTTCAGTTTAGATTGATCCGATTCCCAGGTTTTTGCTCATTGCTCTTCCTGTATATTTATTTCTCTGTCAGAGGATGAAGTGGCACTAGATGTGCTTTCCAAGCTTGAGGAGCTTCCAGGAAAGAATATTCTTTCAGTTCACTAAGCGGATCTAATTCTATATTATGTAATGATGCTGCTAGACCTTTTTAATTCTATTGAGGGCATAAAACATATCCAAGACACATCTTAAGAACCTGTCTAACAAGTGCGCTCATATGCTTTTTTTAGTATTCCAGCATTAGCTATTTCCTATTGCTTTTCCTCTGGGCTACTATTAGTTTTCCTCATTTGAACAACTTTTTATTTATGCTGGAAACTCACCAAACTTTGCATGCATGGAGAGTCTGAGGCAAATTTGCTACAAAGACTCTGACATGAACTGACATAAAATTTTCATAAATCTCCTATCCTCTCTGAGCTTTTTATATCATGTTTGTAAATTTGCTACATAAAATTAATAATTAGATGTGTTGAGTTTTCCTGGATCTAGAAATTAATAAATAAATGTGTTTTTTTTTTGTTTTGTTTTTTTAAAGAAATCAAACTTTTCAAACAATTATTCTGCACAATATAATGATGTTTTACTCTTGTGCTGTTGTACAGAATTTTTATAAATAGCTTTTTGCCTTTTGACGCTTGTGGGTGCAGTATAGATGGTATTTGTCATTAATAAAAGTATTGTTTTTTTTTCATTCATGTTTTGTCCACATCCATGTTGTATAGTGATTTTTTATAGAAATAGTCAGCAAGAAATATGAAGTTTTGACAAGTGTAAGTGTTAAGATGTAATATAAATTAGTCAGCTACATTAAATACTCAATACCTAGCAGTTACAAAAGTGTAACTGATAAACTCTTCAGTGGTGAGACATCAAAAAAATGAAGCAAAACCTTGAACTACAGATTGATTTTTTTCTCATTATGAACACAGAAGCCAGTCTGTTTCATCTGTATCTTTACAGAGCCGTCTCATATCCTTGAATTCTGTAATTGCTGCTTCTATATTTGTCATTTCATGGCTGTTGAAGGCAGGATGTGGTACTATTAGGCAAGGAGGTATATGACGTGTCTGTGCTAGTGGTTTAGTCTCGATCAGTGTTGGCCCTGCTAAAAAAAAAAAAAAAAAAAAAAAAAAACCTGTTTAAACCTAAGCTGGTCATCTGGAAAAATTTGTCAGATTGGTCTGATTTGAAGGTTTCAGGCTGTTTTGGGAAGTTTTAAACCAATGTAAACCAACATAAACCTACCTTAGACTGGTTTTAGATGAAGATTTGTGTATATATATATATATATATATATATATATATATATATATATATACAGTGGGTACGGAAAGTATTCAGACCCCCTTAAATTTTTCACTCTTTGTGATATTGCAGCCATTTGCTAAAATCATTTAAGTTCATTTTTCTTCCTCATTAATGTACACACAGCACCCCATATTGACAGAAAAACACAGAATTGTTGACATTTTTGCAGATTTATTAAAAAAGAAAAACTGAAATATCACATGGTCCTAAGTATTCAGACCCTTTGCTGTGACACTCATATATTTAACTCAGGTGCTGTCCAATTCTTCTGATCATCCTTGAGATGGTTCTATACCTTCATTTGAGTCCAGCTGTGTTTGATTATACTGATTGGACTTGATTAGGAAAGCCACACACCTGTCTATATAAGACCTTACAGCTCACAGTGCATGTCAGAGCAAATGAGAATCATGAGGTCAAAGGAATTGCCTGAAGAGCTCAGAGACAGAATTGTGGCAAGGCACAGATCTGGCCAAGGTTACAAAAACATTTCT
Organism: Elopichthys bambusa; assembly: GCA_037101425.1. Classification (NCBI taxonomy): domain Eukaryota; kingdom Metazoa; phylum Chordata; class Actinopteri; order Cypriniformes; family Xenocyprididae; genus Elopichthys; species Elopichthys bambusa. The sequence goes on from CM074439.1 coordinate 4,150,875, forward strand.
GCTGCACTTAAGGTTCCTAAGAGCACAGTGGCTTCCATAATCCTTAAATGGAAGACGTTTGGGACGACCAGAACCCTTCCTAGAGCTGGCCGTCCGGCCAAACTGAGCTATCGGGGGAGAAGAGCCTTGGTGAGAGAGGTAAAGAAGAACCCAAAGATCACTGTGGCTGAGCTCCAGAGATGCAGTCGGGAGATGGGAGAAAGTTGTAGAAAGTCAACCATCACTGCAGCCCTCCACCAGTCGGGGCTTTATGGCAGAATGGCCCGACGGAAAACCTTCTCCAGAGTGCTCAGGACCTCAGACTGGGCCGAAGGTTTACCTTCCAACAAGACAATGACCCTAAGCACACAGCTAAAATAATGAAGGAGTGGCTTCACAACAACTCCGTGACTGTTCTTGAATGGCCCAGCCAGAGCCCTGACTTAAACCCAATTGAGCATCTCTGGAGAGACCTAAAAATGGCTGTCCACCAACGTTTACCATCCAACCTGACAGAACTGGAGAGGATCTGCAAGGAGGAATGGCAGAGGATCCCCAAATCCAGGTGTGAAAAACTTGTTGCATCTTTCCCAAAATGACTCATGGCTGTATTAGATCAAAAGGGTGCTTCTACTAAATACTGAGCAAAGGGTCTGAATACTTAGGACCATGTGATATTTCAGTTTTTCTTTTTTAATAAATCTGCAAAAATGTCAACAATTCTGTGTTTTTCTGTCAATATGGGGTTCTGTGTGTACATTAATGAGGAAGAAAAATGAACTTAAATGATTTTAGCAAATGGCTGCTATATAACAAAGAGTAAAAAATTTAAGGGGGTCTGAATACTTTCCGTACCCACTGTATATATATATATTTTTACAGTGGATTTGTGGTAATTGTAATTAAGATCATTACATGTTTTGTTTTATGTTTTATAGTTAAATATTATTACTTTTTTTTGCCATTTTTGTCTGTATTTAATAAAAGGTCCAAGTTTACTGTCAATTTAAAACTCAATGGGGTCATCACTAATGTCATGCTATTGGGATGTGACTGTTACGTGTGGTTGCTGTAGAGACGAGGCGCATTCGGAAATCCACAAAATAAGGGCTTTTATTTACACGGAGGAGAGTTACATCAACACACACATCTAAACAAACAATAAGAACAGACAAGGAGTGAAGGCACTGAGTCCATTATAAAGGGTGTGCAGTGCTGATGGGGAGATGACGAGGAAGTGAGTGCAGGTGTGGAAACAGGAGGATCATGGGAAATGGAGTCCGGGAACAGAGGGAACTGTGACAGTAACTGGGTGGGCGCCCTGGACCTCACACAGGAGCAGGGAGAGGAGCGGACTGGAACGGAGGTCCCCAGGGCAGGTCAGGAGCCGTGGGCGGCCATGGCGGGTCAGGAGCCCCGCCCATGAGTTCCCCACCCACAGGTACATGCCCCCCCCTCCCCATGGAGGAGTGGGTTTGTGGGCTCTTTGGCAGCTGGAGCGGACTCGTGGGAAGCTGGAAGAACTGGTTCTGCCCAAAAGTCTATTAGTCATCCATCCTCCTTTGGCGGCTCGTGGAAGGCTGGAGCGGACTTGTCGAAGCCTGAAATGGGCTCGAGGAAGGCTGGAGCGGGCTCAAGGAAGGCTGGAAGAACTGGTTCTGCCCAAAAGTCTATTAGCCATCCGTCCTCCTTTGGCGGCTCGTGGAAGGCTGGAGCGGGCTCGTCGGCAGGCTTAGAAGAAGACTCAGGTGAGGCAGCAGTCGACTTCTTATGCCGTCTGTGCCTAGCGGTGGATTTTTCTTTGGCCGGCTTGGGGTGTGGGTCAGGAAGGAGGATACCAGGGGCATGCCCACTGGAGGGGTAGGCGGAGGAAACCGGCGGTTGGCGAACTGGCCAGGCCGCTTGTATTTCTGTGGGTACTGGACGAGGAATACACGATTTTTCTTGAACCTCTTCAATAACAAAATTCAGAAAGAGAATCAGATTAATTGTCTCGACTAAGGAAAAAAAAAAAAAACACAGGTTCACTAAAACGAATCGTGTCCTCGTCCAGACCCGCCAGAAAACAAGCGTTTAACGGGGCATCTGGCCAGTTCACCAAATAAGCAAGATCCGTAAATTCCTCCACATACCTCTCCAGCGGGCGACCATCCTGCCAGAACCCACACAGACGATCCTCCGCTGAGGCTTGTTTGAGAGACACAGGAGACTCGGGAACCAGGAATAATCCCATATTCTTTTGTGGAAATCCAACGGTTGGGTCTGTTCTTCTGTTACGTGTGGTTGCTGTAGAGACAAGGCGTATTCGGAAATCCACAAAATAAGGGCTTTTATTTACACGGAGGAGAGTTACATCAACACACACATCTAAACAAACAATAAAAACAGACAAGGAGTGAAGGGAGTGAGTCCATTATAAAGGGTGTGCAGATGAAGAAGTCCAGGTGATGAGTGCTGATGGGGAGATGACGAGGAAGTGAGTGCAGGTGTGGAAACAGGAGGATCATGGGAAATGGAGTCCGGGAACAGAGGGAACTGTGACAGTGACATTGTAAATGTCATTGTAAAGAAAGTCTGAATGAAGCAGTTCAGGCTGAATTTATTGCTGAAATATTATCCTTTCAGGGTCAAAGGGTTGAGAACCAGTGTTATTTCACTGAAATACCTGCTATTATAATTTTTTAAAAATAATTTGAATGAATTTTTATTTTTGTATTTTCCATTTTTATTTCCATTTTAGTTACAGTTTTAGTAATTTTGTTCTGTGTTTTTGTCATTTTTATTAGTTTTGTTTTTAAATATGGCTTTATTATTATTAATTTTAATTATGAATACAATTTTATAGTATTGTTTCAGTTTTAGTTATTTTAGTATCAAGCTAAACTAAATGAAAAGGAGAAATTTTGCTTTAGCAACTAGCTGAAATAATAATAAAAAAAAGGTTATTTGGTGACAGTACAATAAGGTTCCATTTGTTAACTTTAGTTAATGCATTAATGCATTAGTTAATACAAATGCAAGTGTTCATTTTTAGTTCAGGTCCTTTAAATAATATTTACAGATAACATTTTTTGAATTAAATAATATTTTAGTAAATGGTGACATTAACATGAACTAAGAACTGCTTTAGAAGTATTTTTCATTGTTAGTTCATGTTTACTAATGTCTTTAACTAAAGTTAACTAATAAAACCTTATTGTAAAGCATAATGTTTTTTATATTTTATTTTATACTTTATTTTATTTCAAGTAATAAAAATGTTTTATTTTTAACTATAATAACACTGTTTAAAACACACATCCACAGAAAAAAAAATGACCAATCACCATAAAACCTGTCACAAAAATATTTTTTGGCACATCTCTTAAGTTTTGCAGAAACATTTCTTACTGTGTTTGGATGTTATGTGTGAAGATGCTTATCTGATTGGCCATGCAATATTAGTGACAAGAAGTTTCTGGCCTCAGTTCAGATAGAGAACATTCTGTGGTGCTCTGCTTTCATGAAGGCCGAGCCGGACAACACTGATGTCCCTCTGATAAGATATTAAACTAGAAGCTAAAATAGTAGAATCTTCTCCAAAATCTGGCAGAGAGAGTTGTAACTTAAAGGATTAGTTCACTTTCAAATGAAAATTACCCCAAGCTTTACTCACCCTAAAGCCATTCTAGGTGTATATGACTCTCTTTTTTCTGATTAACACAATCTGAGACATATTAATAAATATCCTGACACATCTGAGTTTTATAATGGCAATGAATGGGACCAACGAGTATGAGCTGAAGAAAGTGCTTCCATTCACATCCATCCATCATAGACCTACTCCACACGGCTCCAGGGGGTTAATAAAGGCCTTCTGAAGCAAAGCGATGCATTTGTGTACGAAAAATATCTATATTTAACAAGTTGCAAAGTACAATATCTAGCTCTCGCAGTTCAAAACGCTTATGAAAAAGCTTAACTGACGCGACAGTTGTAATATGTTGTAATATGGAAGCTAGGTATTTTAATTTTTCATTTGAAAGTGAATTAACCCTTTTAACTAAAAAAAAAAAAAAAAAAAACTAATGAAAAGAGATTTCATTCTCATGTACATGCACATTTATCTGTGTGTATTTCAGTTTGATTTATCTGGGAGTTTTTATGCATTATATTTAGCTGCTTGAAAATATCAGATACAATTTCTTCCCACAGATGAAGGGAAACCCAGCGGTTTAGACATGCTGAAGTGGTTCTCTGAGACAACATTCCTTTGAACCAATAAATGTCACACTCACATCTGCTCCTTTGTAATATGTTGTTCACACTTTTTGTGCCCAGAATCACTGCATCGCTCCCCCCTTTTTTGATACTATAAATGCCAGTGTTTTAGTAGCAGTTAGTTAGTAGCAGTTAGTTCGTTGTTCATTGTGACCATGGCTGTCAAGCTCCAAAAATGACTAAAACCCAATATAATAATATGTTTAATTTATATAGCGCCTTTCCCAAGCTCAAGGATGCTTTACAGAGACAGTCAATTCACATGAACAAAACAATCATATTACAATCAAGTGGACAGTAGACAGTTGTCCAGTCCTAGGATAGAGATGAATGCAGTTGCATATCATTGTACAATTTCATATATAAAACAGAGATGCATGACATAGTAAAACTGACAACAGAAAAGGGATAGTGGTAATGAATGAAAAACAAAGAATAGTAGATGCAAGATGTTCTTTATAATATAATATTTAATCTCCTTAAACTTTGCTTGAAACATAGATCATCTTGTGATGCACCTGGACACATCATCAGTGATGTTACCTGGGGTCTCAGGGTGTTTGGGATCTTCCAACAATTATACACCCTTACCCAGGGGACCCAGCCGTGGTTGATCAAGCCCCCTGGCTCGTTTCTAAGTTGCACGGCTCTCCTCTCCTAATCCACAGCCACTTTGACACAACTTTTGCTGCCTCGGTGGCCAACTTCATGGCCCTTCGCTGACTTGCCCCTTAGATGCCCAACATCTTGCAGTTCACAAAGCTTACGCTACGTCATATGCCTTCCCTATTCAACTTACGGAAAAAGTGTAACTGACGCGACGCCAGTTTACGCCTTCTTCGTAACTTACGGAATACGGAAGGCGGTCTGGCGGAAGCTCGATATTTGACTTCCTAACTAATTTTTTAACACAAACACATCGTTTCGCTTAAGAAGGCCTTTATTAACCCCCTGGAGCCATGCGGAGCTGATATTTATGATGGATGGATGTGGATGGAGACACTTTCTTCAGCTCATACTAGTGACCACCATTCACTGCCATTATAGAGCTTGGATGCGTCAGGATATTTATTAATATTTCTCCGATTATTTTCATCAGAAAGAAGAGAGTCTTATACACCTAGGATGGCTAGAGGGTAATTTTCATTTCAAAGTAAACTAATCCTTTAACTGATTGTTTCAAAACATTAGGTGTGTTTGACTTCATGTGGTGCTGTGCAGACCAATCAGCGTCTGACTTAATGCAGTGCATGCCAGTTAGAAATTTTGTCCGACTTGAGACAGTGCCGACACCATGTTACTGTGAAGTATGGCATCAAATACTGTGAGAGCGATTCGATAGCAGATGGCTGACTCAGCCGGCGCAGCTTCTCCAGAGTGGCTGCACAAGCTCTGATGATGACACAGCTGTTTCACAATTGGCTGGATTCACTGATGACAACGCTGACATGTTTCTTGTTTATTCTGACACCTTTAGTTCCACTAATCCTCATACTGTTTTTATAACAGTAAAAGCTCTTTTTATGTAACCATAATGTTATATTGTGTCATGTTTATCAAAATAAAACATATACGAATATTTAGACCCACTTTATTCTTGTACAGATGGCACTGTATTAAGCAGTACATGAAATATGTTTCAGTTGCTTCATGAAAATGTCAGAAACATCTGTGTATTTGACAAATATTGCATCTAATCCAAGTTCAACTTGACAGCTCCGTTTTCAGTTCCGCCCCCGGCTGCAAGCAGCATCTCTCGCCGATCGGTCTGGCAGCACTGTTTCAAATCAAACACACCTGATTTATTCAGGAACAAAGCAAGTCTTTACAAGTGAGTCATTAAATTGTTCATTCAAAACATTGATTTATTCAGTAATGAAACACCACTATTGTGTCTTGCTCAGATAAACCCAGCAGTTTGTTTCTTTTGTGGCTTCTTTGGAACAATTTTTATTGTTGTCAGAGTAAAAATAGAAAAGTAACTGGCAGTATTAGTGTCTAAAATTCAAATTACTCAATATTAACTTCTTGATTATTGAATTGGTGTATAAAAGCATCACACTTACAATCATGTCGTTTTTAATAACTGATATTTGGGAATAAAACTTTTTTTAACCAGTTTGAGTTATTATTACTTAAACTGATCATATACAGCATATATATAAAACACACATCAATGAACTGATTCATAAATAGTGAAAATGAAATGAAAATGTGGCAGCCAGCACATTGATTAGATAATGAAAACATGCATACTTCAGATTTCTAGTGACTATGCAGTTCAATAAACCCACATGCCATTTTAAGCTTGAGAGGATATTAGTTTCAAACAGTATTAATTCAGAGTAGTTTATTGATAACATGTATGTGCCTCTTAGACTCTTGGACATGTGCAACTGAGCAGATGCAATATATATAATCACAAGCAGTGATAGAGGAGGCCATGCACAGTCTACATCAGTGGTTCTCTACCATTAATAATAAATAAATAAAGTTATCTCAACTTTTGGGAGTAAGAAAAGACTCAAACAAATAAATAAATAAAGCAAAAAATAAACAAAATATACAGTAGTGAGTTTTTACATTGTACATCTAATATGTGTTCACATCAACACATGATTGATGGAGGTTGAGCTGTTGAGTTGAGGCTTACATTGACCTTCAGCAGCTAGTAGACTAATTGCGCTTGTCTCCCATGGATGTGGCCTTCGTGTGCTGAGATGCATTGTGGGATCAGCGAGAGGAAGGAGAAAGCTTTTATGACATGACGTTCTGTCTTTTTCTGCAGGACACCTTTCCTGAAGCTTCATCCTGTGGAGATTACTGGATGTACCTTGCGTTGTGTCACTTCGTCCCAGCCTTGAACACATCCTGAGAACTACGTAGTGAACAAAGATCCGATCTCATAATGGGAAAACATTCTGCTGTCAAATGCTCATGGTCACTTTGAGGTGCAGGTGCCCTCGGTGTGATCAGGGTTGACGTATCCCAGAAGCCTCGGCTGCATTTCAGCTGTATATGGCCAAGGTAAGCTCCTCATTACCCTTGCAGAAAGTTTACAGATGCATTGTTTTCATGCTCAGAAGAATTGATTAAAATCTTTTAGAAAGGTAATTTTTACAACAGCATTATATATTATATGAAGTGTAACTGTTCTCATCATGAAATACTAATACTAATTTAATACACAGTAATCACTTTTTTTTTTCTTTCTTTCTTTTTTTTCACTGTAATTGCAGTTTTTGTCCATTTTGGTTGCATTTTTTCAGTCCCATTAATTTTGGGATCCTTCATAATTTTGATAATCAGGACTCCTAATAAGACATTTTCAAGCTTTTAAGATTAGAAAAGGGAGTGTTTTACCTCATTTAAATGAAATTTGTAATGTTACACCTTCCAGGTTCATTTGTTCAGGCTTGCAGTGTTACACCTCAACATTTCACCTAACCGTAAACTTAACTAACCTATACGGTGCCTGGGAGAGGACATGTTCGGTTCACTTATTTTTGTCGTGGCCACAACATGTTAACTCATGAGAATGTGATAATATGTTGTGGCCACGAGATATTAATTTGTGGGAACGTGATAATAAGTCGTGGCCACGAGATCATTTGTTGAGGGAACGATAAACGCGATGTAAAGTCGTGGCCTCCAGATCATATGTTGAGGGAACGATATATTGGTAACACTTTATTTTAGGGTCTTTTAACTAGTTTCTTATTAGCATGCATATTACTAGAATATTGGCTGTTTATTAGTAATTTTTAAGCACATATTAATGCCTTATTCTGAATGACCTTATTCTACATTCTTAATCCTACCCAATACCTAAACTTAACAACTACCTCACTAACTATTAATAAGCAGTAAATTAGGAGTTTATTGAGGGAAAAGTCGTAGTTAATAGTGAATACATGTTCCCTATACTAAAGTGTTACCGATATATTTTTCTCGTGGCCACGAGTTAAATGTGTAAACAACCTGCGAGACCATGGCAACCTGGAATTATAAGAAATGAATAGGCCTATAATAATATTTATTTTTAATAAGAATGATAAAATAATGGCGGAATTAAGAAATTATTAAATTAATATATTATTTGAATGTTGTCTGTATAGCGCGATGTTCAGCATTCAAATGAAGTTTGTTATTATATATATATATATATATATATATATATATATATATATATATATATATATATATATATATATATATATATATATATTTGTAGCTTAAATATTCTTTTAACATATAACCTATTAATAATAAATTATTCGAACTTTATTCGAATGCTGTCACGGGCACGAGCTACAAATGATAACAGACGCTCATTTAGCCTATCTTCACATAGGCTACAGTCAATAATCATAAAGTCACATTTTCATTGGCATGATCGGGCATTTAAAGTATTTACAAAATATAGCTAAGCCTACAGAAAGGTAAAGAGATATGGGAAATGAAGGGGAAAATAAAGCAAATAGGGCTACATAACAATGAATAAAAAAATGTAACCAATAATGATAATAATAAATATAAAAATATGAAATAAAAATTAACAATCAGTGAATGGTTTTAAAAGACTGTTGGATGTGATAAAATATACACGACAGATTCTAATAGATAAACTTCACTGGAATGCAGCTATACTGTAGGCATCGCACACAACACAATAGGCAATATGTTAATATAATCACTTCTTAATTCCGCGCTTTTTCTTAATTAAAGATAAATATAGGCCTATCCATTTCTGATAATTCCAGGTCGCGCAGGTTGTTTACACATTTAACTCGTGGCCATGAGAAATAATGTCATTCCCTCAAAATAATGAACTCGTGTTCACGAGAAAAATATATAGTTTCCTCAACATATGATCTCGAGGCCACGACTTTACATCGCGTGACCACGACATAAGGATGTCGTTACCTCGACAAAATGATCTGATGGCCACGACTTCCCACAAATTAATATGACATCCCCACGAATTAATATCTCGACAAAAATAAGTGAACCGAACATGTCCTCTCCCAGTCACCTTAAAATTAGAAGCTAAACCTAAACATAAGTACATTTAGGTAATTCAAATGACTCAGTACTTATTACAGTGTTACAACATCACCTTAAAATAAAGTGTAAAAATATATTAGTATTATAATTATTGTGCATGCAGTTTTTATGAACCTATATTAATTTAGATTATATTTGTACTTGAAAATGAACTAGTGAAGGCAAAAACAAAATGGTAATCAAATACAATATCTGAAAACACATGTTCCCTTATATATACACGTTAACCCAGAACTTCTTGATACTGGAAAAATATCCATGTTAATTTGTCATCTATAGCCACATAAAAACAAGTGTTTAGGGCTAAACATTCACTCCAGTCATTATCCTAATGCAATTTCATTGTTAACTACTTTACTACTATAAACACAGAGAAACGGCATCATCAAACACATGCTGTGGACCACAAACACCATTGTAGAACAGGCCACATGTTTGACACAAAGTTTCATTTCTCATGAGGTCAAAGATATAGATACTAACAGAACAAAGGAATAATTTTTTTATTTCTTGTTGCCAAATGATTATCGGCAGATCATTAGCCTGTATGTTTTGCTTTTGGGAATTGGGATTTAAATCTGTTCCTCATCCACATGACACCCTCCAGCCAAAAATCTAAGTCTTTAAGTGAAAACACGCGCCTGTGGACTCAGAGTGATGTGTTATCTCTTGCCTTTGAAGCCCAGCTGTAGAGCAGGCCCTGGCAAGCTGAGGTGAGAGAGAGAACGACGTCAACAAGGCCAAAGTGCGGATGCAGACATGGAGGTCAATGAGGCACAACATAAACCCATCAAACTGCCCTCTTAGACAGCCAGTGCCAAAGACTAATATGAGTGTATTACCCGCATCATGAAGTCATGTGGCTGAAAGGCAGTATTAACCGTCAGTGGCCTCTTCAACTTGCGGCCTCTTTCACTCACTCTTCTTCCTAATAGTTCTAATGCCAAAGGCTCACTGTGATGTCCAAGACATGAAACAGATGGGCAGTTCGTATGCCAGAGAAGGGCTGGGCGATAGCTAAAGTAGATTAATATAGATACAGTATCTCACAGAAGTGAGTACACCCCTCACATTTTTGTATATATTTTATTATATCTTTTCATGTGACAACACTGAAGAAATGACACTTTGCTACAGTGTACAGTACAGCTTGTATAACAGTGTAAATTTGCTGTCGCCTCAAAATAACTCAACACACAGCCATTAATGTCTAAACCGCTGGCCAAGAAAGTGAGTACACCCCTAAGTGAAAATGTTGGGCCCAATTAGCCATTTTCTCTCCCCGGTGTCATGTGACTCGTTAGTGTTACAAGGTCTCAGGTGTGAATGGGGAGCAGGTGTGTTAAATTTGGTGTTATCACTCTCACTCTCTCATACTGGTCACTGGAAGTTCAACATGGCACCTCATGGCAAAGAACTCTCTGAGGATCTGAAAAAAAGAATTGTTGCTCTACATAAAGATGGCGTAGGCTATAAGAAGATTGCCAAGACCCTGAAACTGAGCTGCAGCACGGTGGCCAAGGCCATACAGCGGTTTAACAGGACAGGTTCCACTCAGAACAGGCCTCACCATGGTCGACCAAAGAAGTTGAGTGCACGTGCTCAGCGCCATATCCAGAGATTGTGTTTGGGAAATAGACGTATGAGTGCTGCCAGCATTGCTGCAGAGGTTGAAGGGGTGGGGGGGTCAGCCTGTCAGTGCTCAGACCATACGCCGCACACTGCATCAAATTAGTCTGCATGGCTGTCGTCCCAGAAGGAAGCCTCTTCTAAAGATGATGCACAAGAAAGCCCGCAAACAGTTTGCTGAAGACAAGCAGACTAAGGACATGGACTACTGGAACCATGTCCTGTGGTCTGATGAGACCAAGATAAACTTATTTGGTTTAGATGATGTGGGTAAAGGTGATGGACTGGCCAAGCATGTCTCCAGACCTAAACCCTATTGAGCATCTGTGGGGCATCCTCAAATGGAAGGTGGAGGAGCGCAAGGTCTCGAACATCCACCAGCTCCATGATGTCGTCATGGAGGAGTGGAAGAGAACTCCAGTGGCAACCTGTGAAGCTCTGGTGAACTCCATGCCCAAGACGGTTAGGGCAGTGCTGGAAAATAATGGTGGCCACACAAAATATTGACACTTTGGGCCCAATTTGGACATTTTCACTTAGGGGTGTACTCACTTTCTTGGCCAGCGGTTTAGACATTAATGGCTGTGTGTTGAGTTATTTTGAGGGGACAGCAGATTTACACTGTTATACAAGCTGTATTTTACATTGTAGCAAAGTGTCATTTCTTCAGTGTTGTCACATGAAAAGATATAATAAAATATATACAAAAATGTGAGGGGTGTACTCACTTCTGTGAGATACTGTATCTATATTAATCTACTTTAGCCTATTTGAAAATTTGTTTAGACACTTTTGGAGATGTGAGCTCCAGGCCGTCAACGACCGTTCAGAGCTCATGTATCTGCAGAGAACAGCTTCATCTCGGCCAGTCCTTCTGGAATTTGCCACTGGCTCTTAGGTAGATATTGTTTAAACATGAGGTATAATTTGTTTTGGGTATATCAAACAGGCAATCTTTGGTCTTATTAATCTATTACTTGTTCCAGAGAAAATAGATTTGGCTTAAGGGTTAGAAGGAAGTAGTTCCTCACAAAAGAGGGTTTTTAAAGACACTCCGTTGTTGTTCTTATTTATTTACACACTTGTGCCATCGAACTGTTGTATAAACGCAATATCACACTCGTAGCCATGCGATATGGCTGCGGCCTCGTGCCTACAGCCGAATCACAGCTGTGCTGATATACAGCCATATGGCATGGCTATGAGTGTGATTATTGCTAATATATAGATTAATGTAAATATTTGCTGTTAAATGTTTCTGAAGGGATTTGGAACAACTGGCAATTACTTGCAAATAGATTGTTTTGAAGTAATAGTTATTTAAGTAAATTCTGTCATTATTTTCACAGAGCTGTTTACCTTAAGCTGCAGCAAACTTTTTTTGGTTAAAAATGATCCAAAATCAATTTTTGAGCAAGTACGTAACCAGCCAGTGTTCAAAATGATCTCCTTACTTTAGCCTGATTCACAACGGTAAGCTTGTAATAATGTTTTATAATTCGAGTGGTACTGGTGGGTTTTTATGGGAAATTCAAGCATGCAGCCGTTCGTCTTTGCGTCATTACGTCACGTCTGTAAACAGAAAGAAGGACTCCCAGCTAGGTAGACTATATGGAGGATGCTGCTGGTAATGGATCATTTATAGCCTTTTCTCACAGCAGCTGGAATAATTAAATTTATCATTTTGATGGCAGATTGTAATCCAGAAAGGTCTAAATGACAATCATCAGTGACAACTGGAGATTCACCCGTAGTCAAAAGCAAAAGACTTCGGACTGCGGAGTGGCTACAGAAATTGAAATCTACTAACGCTAATACACAATAAATACACATAGTCACGCAATGCTGATGTTGTTAACATTAACAATTTCAAAACAAAGTATAACAATAATAATAATTTGCACAGTTTGACGTGATCCGAGCTAAATGATCGTTAGATTTAGTCATCACTGGTAGCGCGATTTATTGTAGGCTAATTCTTTTTTTCTCAGTTGGTCAGAGCAAAAGTGGCAGACATGTTACTTACTTGTTCAGATTACATCTTCCAGTGAAAATTCTTATTTTGGTCATATTTCCAAGACGTAGAATCAGTGATTCAGAAGTACAGTATCCACACCGATGTGGTGACTGACAGCAAACATTAGATTCATCCGCGCCGAGGAGCCGTGCCGAAGCACAACCCAGGTAAAGATGATAATTCCACAAATAACTGCAATTGCAGGTTTCAAACGGAGATAGTGACAAAGATAAACTTACAGACTGCAGCTTTAAAATGACGAATAACAATAGCTGAGCTCCAAAAAAAGGACGAAACAACAGACCAGACTTAGAATTTGGTGCAGAAGTCACTATTTTAATGGTGCTTTTATGGTGTTTTTTTTTTTTTTTTTTTTTTTTTTTTTTTTTTGTGGAGCTTTACTATTATTCCTTTACTGCAAGAAAGTTGATAAAAAAATCATGTATATATAAAAAAATCATATATATATATATATATATATATGTATATATATATATATATATATATATATATAAATAAATATTGAAATAATTGTTCTGAAAGAACAGGTGATGAGCATTAGATCAAAAACACAGTAAAACAGTAATGTTTTGTGAAATATTATTACTAATCTAAAGTAACTGTTTTCCATTTTAATATATTTTAAAATGTAATTTATTCCTGCAATGACAGAAAAGCTTCAGCATCATTACACCAGTGTCTTCAGTGTCACATGATCCTTCAGAAATTATTATTATCGTTATTATTAATGTCATTATTATTAATGTCATTATTATTATGATTATTATCAGTGTTGAATACAGCTGTGTTGTTTCATATTTTTATGGAAACTGTAATATACTACCATACAAAAGTTTGGAGTAAGTAAGTTTTTTTTTTTTTTTTTTTTCTCCATATTCCATATCCATATTTTATTGAGTAAAGATGCATTAAAAGTGACAGTGAATACATTAATAATGTTTCAAAAGAGAAAAATGCTGCTCTTTTGAAATATCAAAGAATCATAAAAAAAAAAAAAGAAAAAAAAACCCATCTTGGTTTCAACAAAAATATAAAGCAGCACAACTGTTTTCAACATTTATAATTATAATAAAAAACATTATAAATAATTGAGCAATAATAATAATTGATAATAATTGAGCAGCAACATTAGAATGAATTCTAAAGGAATTTTCCTATCACAGGAATAAATTACATTTTAAAATATATTAAAATAGAAAAGTCATTTTAAATTGTAATATTTCATAATATCACTCTTTCTTCAAAAACATTGAAAAAAATTTAATTATTCTAGGGTCAATGCAAGCCATATACAAATCACATTAATGGAATGTAACAAATTTGGGCTTTCAACATCACCAATGCTTTAGTATTCCAGATCAAATACAGATTAAGCTGTTAGCTGTGGCATGCTGCTGATTACAACAGAATATGATTTTGTTTTGTACCAGTTAAGAAAGCAAAATGAGCAAAAAAAATGTTTGACAATTACAGTAAAATGGAAGTGGGGTAAATGTACAAAATAATAGAAGTAAGTCTATTAAAATATATACTGAAATATAATAAATATGAAATATATTGAAAAATGTGTATGTATCTCTTCAAGAGTTTTGATCTCATACACTCAAACAAAAAAGCTTTAAGAACGGCAGATGGAATGTATGCTTGCATCACCAGTAGATGTTTTATGGGTAGGAGAGAGCCATTAAAATGATTGCACAGCCTGTGAAAGAAACAAAAGGTTGCACATCCATTCTCCATTTAACTTCATCACTGAGTTCATCATCTGGATTCTTTCTTACTTCATCAGAGGAAAAAACAACAATTTAACAGACAAAAGAAAAAAAAATGAAGAACTCCAGTAAAAACTACGACGAAAACTGGGAGCATAATGTCAATGGAAACAGTAAAAAAAGTTATTAGTTATTAGTTTTCTTAGGCGATAAGAAAGAGAAAGCGTATTATAGCAAACATTGTTCTCAGTTTTTTTCGAGTGCATCACTAATATCAGACAGCTGTTTGAGCACTGGTGTTATGTGTCATTAATCACTCTTGATCCCTCGCACTAATCGAAAGCACATTTTAGAATCAATGTTCTTAAATCTTTTTAAAGAGGCCTGTCAGTTTATTTTCTTTCCATGTAGATGGATGGAAGTATATTTAGGTCTTGCTTATATTCCTGACACAAACTTTCAACATCCATCATTGTAGAAATTGTCATTAAGCTGATTTGATTAGGTTTGCCAGCCATGTTGGAGTCAAATGGCTAAGGCATACTTAATTTTAACTGAATAGTTTATTATAAGTATAGAACCTATCAGCTTCAGCTTCTAATCCAACAACATACTGTAGTGGCCAAAAGTGATGTCCGGAGGGGATATTTGTTTTGTTTTTTGACCCTACATGTTTGATTAAATGATTAAAATATGAGGAAAATATTTCAGATTTTTTAAAATATTTAAAATATGAAGGAAAAACAAAGCATTAAACTTGGTTAAGGCAAACATGTATATTTAAAGATTGTAAGCCAATATTTAGCTGTATGTGCTGTTATGAGATACCAGTACCACTGTTGTGTTATATATATATATACATATATATATGAATCTTGGTTAAGGTATTTATCTGACAAAATTATTTGACAAAAAAAGCAAAAGCTACAGGTTTTATTTTACTATGCAAAACAATAACTTTATTTTAAGGTGACGTAGTTACACGTTACTACATGTATTTACTATAGATATAACAGTAAATTATGCATAATTACAAGTAACTAACCCTAAACCAAACCCAAAGCCTAACCGTAACTCTATAATAAGTACATGTAGTTAATTAATATTACTCAGTACTTATTTAAGTACAATGTAACTACGTCACCCTAAAATAAAGTGTAAGCGAAAATGCATAGAATAACGTCTCAGGTTACGTACGTAACCATGGTTCCCTGAGAACAGGGAACGAGACACTGCATTTGAAACGCTTTGGGGGAATTCCTCCTCGTGAACCGGTGTCTGAAAACAATTATGAAATCACGACAATCCTATTGGCCGGCAACAGCCTATGACATCATCATTGCAAGACCCAGAAGTATATAAGGAGCACCTAGAGAACCAGTCAGTACCTTATCGTCTGAAGGGACTGTTCAGCAGGCAGCCCCGATGCATGGCTAGGAAACGCAGTGTCTTGTTCCCTGTTCTCAGGGAACCATGGTTACATACGTAACCTGAGACATTCCCTTTTGAAAGGGAACTCAACTCTGCGTTTGGAAACGCTTTGGGAAACGATATACCAACGCCGCCATGCTTGAGGGGAGTGCATGCCACAGAATGGCTAGACAAACGTCAGAACTAGCAGTTTCAACTGAAATGCCAGAACCACTTCCCCTATGGGTCATACATAGGCTGTCAGTGACAGCATTCCCTATGGCCAACAGCCCAAGCTATAATCCTCAAAGAGGCCTTCCACAGAATGCCTACCAAGGCTGCTCAAAGGCTTCTGGAACCAAGCTTCTTTCCAAAGAAAAGAGGGTACCTTTAAGGGAATATAGCCAGAGGGCCTGAGGTAACCCTAGCCAGTCACTTGTCAGGGGAACATACTCGACCCTGATTGCCACCAGGGAGGCCGACCTGGTCTAACAGTAACCTAGTCTTGGCTACAACCTGTCTGATCACAGAGTCTCCATTCACAATCTTCATAGAAGATATCTAGTAAGAGGGACTGCAAAGAGGCAGTAACCAACTCAGACCAGATTGTAGAGACTGGAGAGCAGGACGCTTTTTTTACCCTTACAAATCAGGGGAGTAAAACTCTGCTCAATCCAAGGATCTACTCAGCGCTTGTTTATTTGCACTGAGGAGGCTGTGCATTCTAAGGGAACCCAAACAAGGGAAGTAGAACCAGCCTAGGGGCTGGTCTTCAACAGGGAGGCCTTCAACCACTGACCAGACTTAGGGAGCTAAGCACTATAAAGAACAACCCTCTTGTAGCGCCTGGACCAATCAGACACACAATTATTCATTATATTTAATGACTTACCCAGAAACTCACTCTCTCACAAGTCCTGTTAATTCCATCCCCCACAACTGCAACACAGAGACAGAATAGGTGTCCGGTTCCTATTTCCGGTTCCCAACTTTCATTTCCTATTTGGTAATTTATGTTACATGTTACTAACTCTGTGACACATTAGTATTATAAGAATCTAGAAGGTTCTTCTCTCAAACATCCAATCCAATGTCTTATACTAATATCTTGCTACAGGACAAAGACTCGTAAAAGTTTCCCTCTGAAGGGAAGACTCCTTATTGGCTCAGACACCTCAAGAGGGTCTGACATCTTCACCCTTTAAAATCACTGATCACAAGATCACAGTCTCTCTTTCCTTTACTGAAAAATGCTGATGAGAAGATGATGCTGTTCTAGAAGCTTCTAAGGAACCCCAAGCTTGTGCCAGGCTTCGGCCTAGACCTTCCATTCACCAAACTTCTTGCCTTCCTGTATTCTGCTTCGGCTCTCTTTCCCTTGGTAAACTGTATGCATGTATGTGTGTGAATGTTAGAGTAGTTGAGTGTTTAGTCTAGTTAATAAAGTCTTGTTCATGTCACACGTAAAGTTGTCCATGTTTCATGCTCATATACTAGAGTCGCTAATTATGCCGATCCTGACTACATGCTATGAGTAGTACTGTACAATAAGATTGTTATTTCCCATAACCTGGAAATTAATATTTCTTAGAATTAATAAACAATTAACACTGAGTGTTCATTGGTTAATCGATTGTAATATTAATTTCATAACATTAAGTTAATTTTATTAACTGACCCAAATATTTATAATTAATTATAACTAGTTATAATTAATTATTCATATTTCTTTTGAGCTAAATATCGTTACACTCTAAATGAGAGGAGTACTGAGCTCAACCTAACAGGTAGATCATACTGTAGGCACAAAAATCATGGAGGCTCCCAGAGAGCCTGCAACATGAACTAATCTTACACAATGTAGAATATATCACAGCAGCCTTGCAAAGGCCAGCCATGTGATAACTACATGCTTAATCTGCTAAAGGACACCCAGATGTGGGGGATTCGCTTACAGGGCTGCCACACCTAAAAGCAACTCAATTGCTGATAATGCAAGAGCCCACAAAACATGGGAACTCGTTCTGATTGAAACTAGCAGATAAGAGCTGCGACTTCAGAATGACATGGGCATCAGCTAGTGGCAGTGTCTAAGCTCTAAGGGAGCCATATATGAGAACCAAACTATCCAGTGAGGTTAACTATTTAACTCAATCTGAGCTTAATTTTATCCGCTCATTCCAACAGGCAATGTACTGAGTAAAAACACCTTTTGACCCTTAAAGCAAGAGTACAACAATATTACGTCACCATGCACTGAGGGAGGCCGAAAACAGGCGTACTACTCCAGAAGATCACGGGCGTAAGCCTGTGGCAGTGCTAGGACTCCAAGAAAGCAAACTCTACCTAAACACATTCCACTAAGCAATGTAATGCAATTAAGCCATCATGCTCTGAAGTAGGCCCAAACAGAGCCTGCTACTTCAAAAAGTCACGAGTGTCAGCTTGTGGCAGTGTTCAAGCTCTAAGGGAGCCATATATGAAAACCAAACTATGTAGTGAGGTTAACTTTATTAAACTCAACCTGAGCTTATACATTCCAACAGGCAATTTACTCAGTAAAAACACTTTTTACCCTTTCAGCAAGGGGAGTACAAACTATGTCAGCATAATCTTAAGGAGGCCAAAGTCAGGCCTACTACTCCAGAAAACACGGGTGCTAGCCTGTGGCAGTATTAGAGTTTACCGAGCTCACATAGTGTAGGGCAGGAATCAGAACTAAAGTAATGAAGTACAAACAACCTTGAGTAACAAGGGAGTACTATTAATCCAATCCTGAAAAATACAGGGTGGGCACTTCACAACAGAAATTCTCACCAAAAACAGATACAATCTGTACTGAACCCTAGGGAACAGGAGCTTGCATGAAAAGCTACAACCATATCACTCAAGCTTGAACATAATTCAAGGGGTTCAGGGGAAAGACTGAAGTCAAAGTACCAACAGATAGTTCTGGGGGAGTGGGGCCACAGCAACAAAGTTTCTATTCACATAGTGAAAAGGGGCCTACACCGCCTGAGATAACAGCACCAGGGAGACTTAGCAATAGCCTGCTACCTTAGCTGCTGTCTATTTTGCACCTACACCAAAGGGACAACTATGACAAGAGGAGGCCAGAACTAGGAAAAACTACACTCACATAACAGGGGTAGTATAAAAAGGGGCGTAAAATGCTTCTAGCAGACAGCCTAAACTCTAGTTCTAGCCTAGGCCAGCTATAGCTGTGGGCCTATAAGGCCAACACATAAGCATAGATCTGCCCGGGGCTAAGAAACAGCAGCCTCTACCAACGACTTTCAATTGAGAGGAGGCAAACTCTGAGAATACTATATTTCTACAATAAAGCTCAGAGGAGCAGAGCTCAACCCAAGCACATGTCATGCTGAACATAGATCTATCTGAAGTTAGTGAAAGCTAATCTCAAAACTCTAGCATTTACCTGCTAATTTACCTAATTTACCATAAGGTGGCTAACAGTGTGGCTTAGTTAAAGCCCACATCTGAATACATATGAACGGTAGCTTCAGTGTCTTCTGCAAAGAATGAAGCCAACACATTCATAAAGGGGACTAACAAATTACTACCCTTAATAATTATATAATCCCAGCCAACCTCATGGAACTTCAGGGCCCTTAAACCGCATCCTATACAGGAAACCTAGGTTTTTATAAATATATAAAGAGACCTACCAAGCCACATTCAGCAGGTCCAACTGATATGCTTACAAACAGACATTGTGTGTAAAGCAGCACCAGCCTAACCTGCTGTGGCATATAACCTGCTGCCCAAGCGAGACTACCATATTATCATGACTTAAAGGCAGGACCAGAGCTTTAGCGTTGAATCCTACCTATGTCACAAGATATTTGCTCTCGTCAATAGGAGGCATCGACACGTACCGATACTCACCCCATCAATACCAGCAAATTAGGCCGCTGATGTCAATTAATGCGTTGAACACAGGTTCTTCCATGCCTTCTCAATCTCAGTATGAAGATCAAGAAGGAATGGAGGGCTCACGGTGGCTGGAGGATTATGGCCAAAAAGGAACCGTTTGTCGAACAATCCACGAGCGGTTTCTTTCTTAACTTGCTCCAATGGCAGCTGCAGTCTGCCAGAGGCGCGTTCCATAATCTCAAACAGCTGTATATACGCCGGGGCAGGGTGGATTCAAGAGGCTCACCATCTTCATCCTCATCAGCCATCTCCTGCTCCTGCTTGTTTGGCTTAGAACAAGAGGAGCAATTGCTGCTGGATCTAATAATGTCAAAGACAACACATCATCATAATCCCGCAGCTCGCTCCCGTCAGCCGCCGAAGGTCGCAGGGAATTTAAACCCCTCTCAACTCTTCAACAAGCTCCAGCTGAGAACCCCATGATCTAGTCTCTGCTCTGCCTCAGCAAGAGTAAGACCTGAACCATGGTCTTCTCCTCTTGAGGAGAAGACCAGAAGAGAGTGGAGCATTTTTACAAGTAAAACACGCTCACAATAAAAACAGTAAGATCCCACAAAAACTGCCTGTGAATGCTCTTTTGTTCTCATAAAAGACAACGTAAAAGTTATGTGTGTGATCAAATGTCAACAATATGGGACATGGATGCGCACACTTCCTGAAATGTTTGTCAGACATAAATTGTCTTACCTTAACCCTCTGGGGTCTGAGGATTTTTGGGGCCCTGGAGAAGTTTTGACATGCCCTGACATTTGTGCTTATTTCAGTTGTTCATAAACATATTAATGGAGAAAGTGTCATTACACTGTATTCAGCACAAACTAGGCTACAATAATATGTGAGGAACATGTATGTACATGTTTGTGTTTTTGAAGGAATAACGTTTATGCGTGGTTATTGAAAAAACAAAAAAACTTAAGTCACTGAAATAAGGCCAAAAAAAAATATATTAAATCTGTGTTCACAAGACTTCTGGGTATTGGAGGTTGTAGACTAGAGTTTTTGCTTCAAAATTATGTAAAAATTATCCTGCCTACTCATTCATATAAAACAATAGAGAAATTTACATTTTCTAAGACACTTTTTGTCAAGAAACACAGTATGCGTGTGAATCATGATGAATAATGCTGTGATTCACACCTGAGAAGACAAAAGATCTGCATAATGACCTGTAATGACCTGCATAATAATGAGCTCTTTCAGTCAGGTAAGCTATGTGAAAAAACCCTCTGTGCTCATGCTGATAACAGGATTAATGTCCACTCTTGACAAAAAAAAAAACAAAAAAAAACAAACAAACAAAAAAAAAAACATGATTTTTGTGATCTCATGCACGTATTATTGCACATCATGTGAAGAAAATTTTGTATAGGCCTATGTTAAATTACAGTACCAGTCAAAAGATTGGATGCATTGCCATTATAATGTTTTTAAAAGAAGTCTCAAGTCTCTAACCAAATAATGGTTTTCTATTTTAATATAATATTTAACTTTAAAATATAATGTATTTCTGTGATGCAAAGCGTATGAACATTCCTACCTCTATGGCATTTCATATAGGCTACTATATTTGTTATATTATATAGCCTAAATGTTAATGTGCAGTTGAAAAACTATACATCATTAAAAAGATCTAAGACTCAAGCTTCACATTTTGACACTTAAAATCTTATATTGACCGTAATTTCTTAATATGCTTGAAAGTATGCACATTTGGAGAAATACTGATGGATTCTCATATGTTTAAGTCAATTTTCTATACAGAGGATTTATATTTATTCAATATTTCTAGTCATCACTATGAGCGCTGGATACTGTGTTTTCAATTCATACTTGCAGCCGGAGGGCGCTCTGTGCTCCTTTAGTCCACAAATGTCTCAATGAAGAAAAGGCATATCATGTGACAACAGAGGCTTCCAGAGATCGCTAACCATGGCTATAACATGCAGATAGACACTTTTGAAGATAATAAATACACGATTGCAACGATGTATACATGTATTGCCTCAGAATCACTCTGTGGGCGTGGCCGCATTAGCGGATAATGAGCTGAATCACGGGTGTCTGACATGTGTCTCTTTTCATTCAGATTACATAAACAGAGAATTTTTGTTTTCGATTTGACTTAGACGATTTAAAACCTGCCATTTAAACGTTTCTTTAGACATAAGTCTCATTTTTTTGTGATTAGTATTCACTAAGTTACAGTTCATTTTCTGAGAACTATCAGATTGGACTTCGTTCAGAGGGAGACGAAAGATCACGCATCATGTTAGTTTTCTTTATTTTACAAAAAGCACAACATTTTGTTGTTACTCTGAGTGTACACAAATAAAAGAAGATATTCCACAGATTAAAATGGTGTATAACTCTTAATTGTATGTGCAACACTGACAAAGTATTTTGAGTCTCTTTCACACTGGTAAGAAAAAAACTGAGGTGGTATCGCCGGTGTGGCCGGTGTGACCGGTGTGACCACCGACCCGAGTTGATACCAGTTTGATATTGCTTGCATTTAAACAAAACAGTCCCTGAAGACGAAAAGATACTGACTGATTCTCTAGGTGTATATACTTCCGGGTCGCGCAATGATGATGCCATAGGCTGTCGCCGGCCAATAGGATTGTCGTGATTTGATAAATGTTTTCAGACACCGGTTCACGAGGAGGCATTCCCCCAAAGCGTTTCAAACGCAGTGTTGAGTACCCTTTTCGAAAGGGAACAAAAAGCTCACAAGAAAAAGCATACATTGACTACAAGCAGTTATTAATATTTAATTGGTTTTCTCATTTTTGCATGTGTTCATAATTTTTTTGTCTGTAATGCTCTGTTATTCGGATATCCTGTTATGCTCTGTTTTGGTTTAATTTTCACTCTGTTGTCTCTGTTCCTATTTGAGTTTCTAGTTAGTTTCCCTGGCCACTTCATCCCTTACCCCTTTCAGCTCCGTCAGGCTCTGCCTTCCCTCTGGCTCTGCCTTGGTCCTCATTCCCACTGGCTCTTCCTCAGTCCCCTGGCACCATGGCTCCACTTCAGAGGCTCATCACTGTAGCTCCGCCTCCAGGACCATCGGTGTTGCCCGGTCTCATCTGCTCTCCATCTTCAACTTGGGCTCTAAAAATCTAACCAAATCACCACCATGGCTCCTCTCTACCTTGACTCTGCCGTGGGCCTTCGTCCTGGCTGTGGTCTAGGTCCCCGCCTGGCTACTCCTGCTCCTGCTCCTGGTTCTGTTTTGGTTTCATTTTTATTATTTGGTTTCATTGGCTCTGTTCCTATTTACCTGAGTTTCTAGTTAATTTCCCTTTCTGTTCTAGTTGATTTCCTGTTTCCACACAACTGTTCTGTTTCTCTTTGATTACGTTCCCCATGTATTTAAGACCAGCGTTTCCTTAGTTCTGTGTCCGTTATCATTTAAGTTATGCGTGGTTGAGTTTAATTTTTCTCTTACAATCTCCTGTGTGTTCCACGTGGATTTAAAGTTTCTGTTTTCTGCACCGTCGTTGTGTGATTCTCTAAATTATTTTTATACCAATCTGAGATAGTCTGACACTGTCACACAGGACACATGTTTTAACCACTCTATATATTATAATGATTTTATGTATATTAGAGTTTTAATAGGTTTACATGTTTTCTTAGTCATTTTAGTCCATTTTATTCCCCTTATCGGTTTTATGTGTGTATGTCTTTAGATGTGTATGGGTCTGCCTGTTATGTGACTGATCACATGACAGGAATCAGGAAGTAACCCAGCATGAAGGAGGCAGCATGGCAAACAAACAGGGTCATTAATCAAAATGACCACACGCTGGATTGAGGAGTTGTTTTTAAGGACTTACCTTTCCAGCAAAGCACATCACTTTTCATTGGATTATCACTTTTTAGACCTTTGTATATACACCAGTGGACACTTGCACTGTTTTATGGAATGGAACCAATGGACTCTATGCTTTTAACAGCCTAAGTTTTCTATTTTTATTGTGTTGTTTTAAGTTCCATGTGAAAGCTGAAAATACACAATTTATTCACTTTATTTCTGTTGTACTTTTTAAACACTCCAAACCCTCACACAGTTTAATCTGACCCCATTTTTACTTAATGTAAACTCAACCAATAGGGCTGAACATTACAACAGAATCTCTCACTAAGTCTAAATTTTGGTCACATATTTCTTTAAGAGTTATAGAATGGCAAATATACAGTACAACAGCATTGGATTTCCTCTGTTTATTATTATTATTATTATTATTCTTTTCCAAACATTGTCGCATTTTTGAGAACCTGAACAAGCTCGAAAACTCATGAAACTTTGCACATGCGTCAGGACTGGCGAAAATTGACATCTGATATAGGTTTCAGAAATGGGTGGGGCAAAATGGCTCGATAGCGCCACCTATAAAACTTCAACGGTGTGCGCCTCGGGCTACGTTCGACGTACATGTACGAAATTCGGTACATACATGTACCCATTACCTACAAAAAAGTCTCTTGGAGCTAAGTCCTAAATGCAACAGGAAGTCAGCTATTTTGAATTTGATTTTTGTTTTAATCCGATCATCTTCAAATTTGGTTTGTATAATCATAAGGCTTGTGCGACGCTAAATTGCGAAGATCTTGAGTTTTCATAAAAGGGCGTGTCCCTGGCGGCCTGACAAATTTTGATGTTTCGCCATGAAACAGGAAGTTGCTGTAACTAAGGCAAACAATGTCCGATCTGCCCCAAATTTCACACACTTAATAAAAGTCCTGTCTTGAACACATGCCCATGCCCATATTCAGTTATAGTCATAGCGCCACCTGCTGGCAACAGGAAGTGACATGTTTAACACTGTTATGGACTCCTGACAGCATATTAAAATGTGCCAACAAGTTCTAAACAGGCTAGCAACATACTGGAAAAATGTTAGCAAAACACTTAGCTAAGTGCTAAAGCATGCTATTAATACAGTGAAAGAGGAAGTTGCTGTAACTCAGGCATGCAATGTCCAGTCTACCCCAAATTTCACACATTTGATAAGAGTCCTTCCCTGAACACATCTACATGACAATATTCGGTTACAGTAATAGCGCCACCTACTGGCAACAGGAAGTGACGTTTTTAACAATATGATGCACTATTAGCAACATACTAAATTATGCAATTGAGTACTAAACATGCTAGAAACATTCTAAATCATGCTAGCAACACCTAGCTGACTGCTAAAGCATGCTATTATCGTCATGAAACAGGAAGTTGTTGTAACTCAAGCATACAGTGTCTGATCAGCCCCAAACTTCACATGTGTGATAAGAGTCCTGGCCTTAAGACATCTATTTGCCAATATTCAGTTAGTCATAGCGCTACCTGCTGGCAACAGGAAATGGTATTTACACTGTAATTCACTCCCTGAAACAAATTTCGATATGCCACTGAGTAGCAAACATACTAGAAACATGTTAAAACATGCAACACTTGGCTAAGTGCTAATGTTTGCAATTAACGGCACGAAACAGGAAGTTGTGTTTGATTATAATCCTGGCCTGGAGACATCAACATGGCAATATTCATTATTCCAAAATGCTGACAAGACTAAGTTTTATATAGCATCTGTTTAACTTACAACATGAAAGTAAGGTTAATAATATAACTTAGAGAACAAAATCTTTAGTTTTACTCAAATTAGGGTGATTCAAAAATGGGTACACCCCACTGAAAGTCTCTGGAGCAAAGCTAAATTTTATACCACAAATGTCTAATTTAACAAGAATTCAACCACAGGTGAGTCTAATTATTCATTACACAGGTGTCCAGCAGAGAGTTGACTATAAAAGGGTGTTAAAACCCCTTTCCCATTCCATGCTGTTAGCAATGGCACCACATGGAAGTAGAAAGCCAAACTGGGGTGACTATTTCCCATGACACAATACGGCGTACACTGCAGAGGAATGGCATACACGGGTGCCGTCCACAAAAGAAGACTCTCCTAAAGCCCAGGCACAAAAAAGCCCGCCTAGAGTTTGCCAGGGCCAATGCTGACAAAGATGAAGACTACTGGGACTCTATACTCTTGAGACCAAGATAAATGTTTTTGGAACTGATGGCTTCAAAACTGTATGGCGTCGCAAAGGTGAGGAATGCAAAGAAAAATGCATGGTGCCTACAGTGAAACATGGTGGTGGCAGTGTCCTTATGTGGGGCTGCATGAGTGCTGCTGGTGTCGGGGAGCTGCATTTCAATGATGGCATCATGAATTCACAGATGTACTGCTCTATACTGAAAGAGAAGATGCTACCATCACTCCGTGCCCTTGGTCGTCGTGCACTTTTCCAACATGACAATGATCCTAAACACACATCTAAGGCCACTGTTGGATTTCTGAAGAAGAACAGAGTGAAAGTGATTCAGTGGCTCCTGTGGGGAATTTTGAAGACACAAGTTGAGCATCACTCTCTATCCAGCAGTCTCTAAAAGAGGTCATTCTTGAAGAATGGAAAAAGATAGATGTTGCAAAATGTCGCCAAATTGTTCATTCCATGCCTAGAAGACTTGCTGTCAATAAATTGTAGAATCTTGTGAATTTGTTAGATGATGCCCAGCCCACAGCTCTGCAGATGTCTGCCAGAGAGGCGCCATTTGCTAATGCCCAGGAGGAGGCAACACCCCGAGTGGAATGAGCCCTCACTCCAAAGGGACATGGCTCACCTTGGACCTAGTGCGCCAAGTCGATGGCATCCACTTTCCAGTGGGCCATCCGCTGTTTGGAGATAGCCTTTCCCTTCTGCTGGCCTCCAAAGCAGACAAAAAACTGATCTGAGCTTCTAAAGCTCTGAGTGCGGTCCACCTAAACACACAATGCGCGAACGGGACAAAGCAATATGAGGGCTGGGACTGCCTCTTCTGGTCCCAGGAGGGGATGAGGCATTTCTAAATAGAATAGAACAACTGGCAATGGGAGGACTCCTGGGAGGCAAACAGGTCAAACAGGTCTACCTGTGCATCCCCGAATCGACTCCAGATCATCTGGACCACCTGGGGATGGAGTCCATTCTCCTGGGAATGTGAGCTGTCGTGAGAGTGCGTCAGCTGCATGATTGAGTTTGCCCGGAAAGTAAATGGTGCGCAGTTACCTGAGCCACTGCTGACTTCCAAAGGAGGAGATGGCGGGCGAGTTGCGACATGCGACGGGAGCGTAGACCACCTTGGCGATTGATGTACAAAAGCCCACTCTCCGATGCAGTGATCAACATCCGATCCTCATTCGGAGTGCCGAATGAGATACAAGGTGCCTCTCGCGAAGGACCCACACCAACATTCTGTAACTTGACAGCACATGGCATGCTAGAGGAGCAGGCACCATCCACGAATGCTCTCTCAGCATGCTGTCTGCCCAGGCATGTGAGACAGTGATCATGGCTATCAGAGGAAGTCAGGAAACAACATATCCAGAAACACACAAGCGAAAAGACATCTTGAAAAAGATGCTGATCACCCGTGCTTGCTCTTTTAGGGAAACTGCTCTGAATGCCAAAGCGCCGAGGGGTGAAGCCCTGCACTCTCTGTGTACAGCAAGCTGGGTTGCACAACACCGCTGGATGCGCTGTCAAACTGGCAGAGAGATCTCTCGACGAGTTGCAGGCAAAACAAAGCAATTAAAATTGCTGTTTTTTGAGATTGCTCAAAAAAATTGAAAGATTGAAAGTGATTGCTTTTACAACTGCTTGGGTCCAAAGCAAATTATGACTGAAGTGAGTAATGCTGGTCCTATTTATACCCATATGTCCAGGCATCACTCGAATGCTAAAGAGTAAAAATAAGTCTTCAAACTTGTTTTAAAAGCATCCAGTGAGGCCAGAGCTTTTCTAGAGCTTTTGCAATGAGAATGAGGAACAGATAAAAGTAGCTGATCACAATACCTTAATGACCTAACAGCTGTCTATGGCTTAATAAGATCAGAAATATAATCCGGGGCCAAATTGCGCAATGCCTAGTATGCGAAAAGAGGGATCTTAAAGTTGACTCTACATTTTATGGGGAGCCAATGCAATGAGGCAAGGACAGGGGAGATATGGTCCCTTTTCCTAGTTCCTGTCAGCAATCAAATTCTGAACCATTTGTAACCGAGACAGTGTAGATTGAGGTAGGCCAACATACAGAGAGTTACAGTAATCTAATCGAGAAGAAATTAGTGCATGAATCACAATTTCAAAGTGTTATTTAAGGAACCTAAATGTGTTTTAACTGAGTTGTTGGTAGCAGTAGGACCCAGTAGAAGCACTTTAGTTTTATTTTCATTCAGTTGCAGTGAGTTATTTGTCATCCAGGTCTTTTGCTTCATTGAGGCATGAGAAGAGAGGATCTAATGAAAAGTAATTTCCTTGTTTGATTAAAAGATATAGTTGGAAGTTGTCAGCGTAACAATAATAATTTCAATTATATTTCTGGAATATTGAGCCTAAAGGGAGCATGTAGAGGGAGAATAAAAGAGGGCAGAAAATGGATCCTGTGGAACACCACAATGGATAGGTGGGGAGGGTGAAGTGAATGACCCGATATTTAAAGTGAAAGTCCTCCCTTTAAGTATGATGCGGACCACTGTAAAGTTAGACCCTGGACTCCAACAACACATTCAAGATGTTTTAGAAGAATGTCATGGTCCATAGTGTCAAATGCACGGAACTCAAATCTAAAAGAATCAGGATAGCAGTAGACCCAGAATTGATTCACAGCATAATGTCATTTGTGACATTCAGCAATGCTGATTCAGTGCTATGCAACGCTCTAAAACCAGATTGAAATGGGTCTAGAATATTAAAAGTAGCCAGGTATGAAGTAAACTTTAAGTGCAACTTTTTCCAAAACTTTTGAAATGAATGGGAGCTTAGAGATACACCGATAGTTGTTTTGCACAGTGGGGTCAAGATGAGGTCCTTTTAATATGGGCTGTATGATAGCATGTTTAAAATTTTCTGGAAAAATTAAGGAGCTGTTTATTATAGTTAAAAGGGTGGGGCTGATTGTGTCTAAAACCTCTCTAAACAGATGACCAGGCAATACATCTGATTGACAGAATGTAAGTTTCATCTGAGAAATTATTTTGATTCATTGAGATAAAACACTGGTTGAAAGTTTGTAAAGCTACTCAATGGAAGGACCAATTGAGAGTGGTCTTTGTCAGGTGGAGAGAGGTGTGATCTAATATCCTGTATTTTCTGAACAAAAATTTCTGAAAATTGTGTGCACGTCTCAAGATTGACACTGAACAAAACAACAGGGTTAAGGACCAAATTTATGGTTACTGAAGAGCACTTTTGGCCTATTGCGATTTTTTGCAATCATGTTTGAGAAATATTTAGATTTTGCCTCATAGACAGATTTTTGATAGGCAACCAAGCAGTCTTTTAAAATTTAGTAGGAGACTTTGAGCCCATCCTTCTTCCACCTGCGCTCAGCCCTTCTGCACTCTTGTCTGAGAGTGCGAGAAGATGCATTTAACCAGGGCTGAGGACTAGATCTAGTCTTTTTATGCTTAAGTGGAGCAACTGTATTCAGAGCAGTACAACAGGTGGAGTTAAAAATTTCAACCAGTTGTTCAGTATCCATACAGGCTGATAAAGAGAACTTGAAAGAATTTGAAAGGAACCTGGAATAAGACTCAGAGAATTCAAAAGCAGTGGTATCATACAGGCAGAGAATTTAGGGGCTGATCATATGGAATAATAGGCTAAAACACCACAGGCCAATGATCAGAAATATACTTCAGTCAAATACTTCACAGATACGCATAGAGAAACCATGAGTCAAGACAAGATCCAGTATATGGCCTAAATTGGGTGCTTCTCAATTCTTATTTGTGCATCCTCGTTTCCTTTCCTTGCCACCTTTCCTCGCATCTTAGCTCCACCCCTTCAGGATGCGAAGGAAGGACACAAGGAAAAGACGCGAGGATGGAGGAATTGAATCAAGTGAAATGATATCCTCACTCCCTTTATCGTCACTTCAAAGCGTCATTAGCTGCACTTGCAGGATCTACCCATATGTTGTTAAAGTTTGGTTATTTAAAAAAATTATAATAAATATTAATAAAGCAAGATGCCCCGCTGTAATATGTGAGATGTAAAGTTTATTTAAACTGCAAAAGTAAAGCATACATTTAAATTATTTTGACAGATATGAAGGGGGAGGAGAATTTATATGTCCGTCAGGTTTCTCGACCTGACGCACATCTTCCGCAAAGGATACACCTGTGTATCCTCGCTCATGACTCCTCAGGAAGCTTCCTCACTCCTTGTTCCTCGCCTCCTCGCGGTACAATTAGAGAATTGAGATGTCTTTCAAGATGGCTGAGCTCAATCGGTTTCCGGGTCATAGGATGGAGGACGGAGGAGCGAGGAAACGAGGAGGGATATTGAGAAGCAGAAGTGTGTTGGGCTAGAGACCCGCTGTACAAAACTGAGTCCATAAGGCTCATAAAGTTTTTAACAATAGTTTTTCTCAGAAAACTCATGAATACAGGTTGTACTGACTTTAGGAGGTCTATACACCAATACACAGAGTACGGGGCCATTTAGATCAATTTTTAGGAGCTGTGCCTCAAAACTAGAAAAGGCGTCTACAGGCAGAAGTCTGCATTTGAATGAGTATCTAAAAATTATGGCAAAGCCACCACCATGTCCACTTGTCCTAGGAATGCTGTAGAAAGAACAGTCAGAAGGAGACAGTTCACCATTCTTTAACCATGTTCCAGTCACAAATAAAATATCCAAGGCATGAGAGTTAAAAAAGTCATTTAAAATGAAAGTTTTATTTGACGATGTCCTAGCATTCACTAGAGCCATTTTACCTGTCGTTGAGAATGAGATAATGCCTGGCGGAGCACCTGATCAAACAAATTCCCATCCTCATGACGTGTTTTAATGTGCAGTCGGCGAAAGGAAGGCCAGACAACAGATAAAGTACATCCATCAGCTGAAGTTGTAGAAGCATTTTTATACACTGTTTGCGACAAGAACCCCGGTGTATGTAGCGAGGCTGGCGAGCAATTCCAAAAGCAACACAATGATTGACTGTAGAGTCTGACTGGCAGTTGTAACCAGACTTTGGTGTTTAGATGATGCAGATCCAGAGATGAGAAAAAAACATATTAGAATTCCACAAGCCAGAAGGCAATAAAAGAGACCTGGGACACTGCACAAAAATCAATAAAAGCATATAAAAAAACGCATCAGAAGGTAAAACATCCTACAGCCGTATATACAGATTTTAAAACCATGTTAGCCAGCACACCAAACAACTAAGCTACTTCACAGTGCAAGTATATGGAAAAGGTAGCCCTTTCTAAGAGCACCTCTGCCAAACTAGCATACGACCGACAACTGATAACCTGAAAGAAAGTGTTAACTTACTCACAGAGGATGGAAAAAAAGCCAGTTGCGTGGTAGCGCAAGCTTGCGTTGGCAGGTAATACAGCTTGACTAATAGGATTATCCAAGTCCGTTTGTAAGTTGTTGTGTTTGCACAAAACAAAACGAAACAAAATGAAACTCAGAAAAACAAACTCAAAGATCAAAGTCCAGTGCTCAGAGAGTATACCGGAGAACAGCAGAATTTAGATACGCCAGCATTCGCTCAACCGGAAGCCCATCAACTGTCAATGTAAGTGTATTTCATGTTCATCGTATTTGGGAGTGTAATTTTGCCGGGACGAGCATGATATCTTCATTACAAGACACTATGACATACTGATTCACAGGGGCTTGTTAGTGGCTTGTTAGTGGCTTCCCAGATGAGCATCCAGACAGATTTATTCTCTTGTTGTTGTTGTTGTTGCTGGTGGAAGAGGAACACAAGGGGATTGTAATGGGTTTTTGAGTTTTAAACATGCAACACAGCTGGTTTGCGCCATTAGCAACAACATTAGAAAACATAAGACACAAATTTATGGAGTGAAATCGGCAATAACCAAACCGTGATTACTGGTTCTGGAATGACAACACAATCTCATTAGACTCATCTGTTATAATGTTGTGATGGAATTGGTCCAGCATGCAGCAGTTATAAGTTATATGATGATCCAGGTATTATCACACTGCTGGTTCTAACACAAATTAGCCAGAAACCATATAAGTTTTAATGTTGTTGAAAGTCTTTCATGCTCACCAAGGCCGCATTTATTTGATCAAAAATATTATTACAATTTAAAGCAACTATTTTCTATTTGAATATATTTTAAACTGTAATTTATTTCTGTGATGGAAAAACTGAATTTAGTGCTCAATAAACATTTCTTATTATTATCAGTGTTGAAATGATCATTTGTTCTGCTTCATATTTTTGTAGAAACCTTGATACACTACCATTCAAATGATTTTTTAAAAAGAAATTAATACTTTTTTACCAGCAAGGACATTAAATTGATCAAAAAGGACAAAAATATTTAAATATTTTTATTTTAAATAAATGCTGTTTTAATCCATCTAATTTTAATCCATCAAATAAACGTTACATTACATATCAGTTATAACATGTCAGCACAAACCCTGGAACATCATAATATGACTATGCAGTTACATCTGTGGTATATTTTTTTTAAATTGTATTATCACAGGCATTGCTGTCTGCTGTATAAGCAACATCTTAAATAATGGCACCTTGGATCACAGAAAATGGGAGGTAATTGGTTGTTAATTTATGCATATGCCCCTAACGCAAAATGAATAATGGAAGAAATATGTTTTTGAATGTGAGCAGTGACAGATTGCTTCCTGTATTGTAGATTTATGTGGGGAAAAATACTAATTGTAACCTTGTCCAAAAGCATGACAAGTTCAAGCGCACTTCTCCATGAAAAGATCAAGTGCTTAAAATGTATGTTCATGAGACCAAAATCTGTTGCCTCAGTTATTGCTGCCAAATCTGTCTGTTTTCAACAGAGAGCAATTCATAATGCAACACACTTGTTACGTTCTCTACGTAAACTGCATAAACTCCACCACACAAGCAGCTGTTAGGGTTAAGTTTAGTTTCATTGTCTTTTTGTTCATGTGTTTGTTTCTTGTTTCCTTTCAGTTTAGTTTTACTTATTAGTTAGTTGCCTAGGTTGATGATTAGTTACACCTGTGTCTTGATCAGTTCCTTTGTTTGTCCCTGTGTATATATAGTCCCTGTTTTCTCGTCTTTATGTACTATGTTATGTAATTTTTCTCCTGCGTTCTTGAGTTTTGTATCTCTAGCAATCTCCTGTGTTCCTGAGTATATGTTAAAGACTTTTAGTATTTTCTTGTGTCTTGTGAACTGACCTTTAAAAAAAAAACAACAAAAAAAAACTATGGACTGTTTTCTGCATAACAGCCAATAGACAATATCCATCCAAAGCCAGCGGCCACCGAGGACCATGAGCCAGAGCTCTCTCTATCCCTGGAGGCAAAGCCAGCCACAGCGTCCGCCCCGGAGCCAGAGTCTGTTGTCGAATCTGTCCCGAGGCCGGAGCATACCACCAGGTCACCCCTGGAGTCAGCGCCATCAGAGCAGTCCACCATAGAGCCAGAATAGGAGCACTGGCTCATTGACTTGGGGACTACAGACCCAATCCCCACCCAAGGCCCCAGGTCTGAACTCTCTTCCTCTCAACTTGTCCCTGGTAACTTCCTGGATGACCTGGTTCTGCCTGATATTCTGCCCACCCCATTGTTTCTGTTATGTCCGCTTGCTCCACCCACATCCCCGGACCCGCTTGCATCACTGGTGCCGCTCGACCCCTTTACTCCAGCCTCGCTGCTGATTACCTCCAGCTGTACCTCTTGCTCCTCCACCACCTGCTCAGCCTTGTCAGACAAATCCCCTGGCTTCACCTCGGGCCTCCAGGCCCATGACTCCACCTCGACCTGTTGGCTCCACCTTCCCACTCCTGACTTCCGGGCCTCCGGCTGTGCCTCAGCCCTCCACACCTTTGGCTCCACAGGGCTCCTCCTTCCCTCCAGCACCTCCTATGTTCTCTCTCCTTCTGGTGTCACCCCAGTCTTCAAGGACTGCATCTCCACCTCTGTCTTGCGAGCCAGCGGCTCTACCTTGGCCTTGCAGTCCTGCCGTGTCATCCTCGACCATCGTCCTTGCCGGATCTCCACCCCTCCTGGCCTCCGTCAGTCAGTCCCCAGATACAACCTGGATGTCCCACCAGGGCTCCACCTTGGTTCTTCTTCCGTCAGCTTCACCTTGGTCAAGTCTGTCAACTCCACTCCAGTTCCCTTCCCATTACCAGCTCTGCATCCACCTCCAATACCCCTTCCCTCCTCTGTTGGACTATTTTCTATGGTGGGAGGACATACTTTCTGGAAGGGTTGTGTTAGTTTCAAGGTTATATTTAACTTTATTGTCTTTTCGTTCATGTATTTGTTTCTTTTTAAGTTTTGTCTTAATATATTAAAGACTTGTATTAGTATTTTCCTGTTCTTGTGTGTTGCTTACCACTGACATCAGCACAGAGCACTCAAATTGAGTTTAGACAATGTGATACTCTAATGACAGTAAGAATATATAGCACACACAACACTGAGTAAAATAGTCCATTTTATTTACCATACTTTCCAGAATACTATTGTTTTGTTTTTTTCTGAAACCTGAAAACTGCTATGATTTATATTCCAAAGCAACTTTGTTTTTTATATATATATATTCCTGTAAAAAACTTTGTTATTATAAGTATTTGTTGTAGAGTGAGGGGAACTAAAATACATGTTTATGATGTTTACAAAAAATTTATTTACCGGAATTTTACATTTCTGAATTAAATTATAAAATGTGACTTTTACACTGATGTGACTTCTAAATCAGTTTTTTTCTGCCTCTCTCAACAAAGCAATTTTGACTTCCAGATTAAACTACTTTTTACCTGTACTTTGCAATATTAAGTTCATTTCTATATTTATAATCAACATTTCACTCACATCTGCCATCTTGGATGATTTTTTTCCTTCCTTCCTTTTGGAAGATGTTTTGTGTCAGAAGTTTGCATGAGATGCCTTCAAACTGGAAATTTGGAACAGATCTTAAGGCTCAAAACTATGTGAACAAAATGCTTCTAGACTCATTAGATAAATACTAATTTCCAAAATGTATGACAGACCACCTTCAAACAAACCTCCATTTGCTCATGGATCAAAATCTTTTTCCTCACACGTGCTCTGGCATCTGAAGGCCTGTCTGATCCGGCGCTCTTGGGATCATGCACATGTGCAGAAATGCAGGAGTCCAGGAGCCTCAGGGTTTCCCTATGCAAACAGCTGCAAGCTCTCAATGCTTTTTTCCTCCTGGAAGTATGACATTCCTGGAATGACTAACCTAAATATTTTACTCTAAAATTGAGACCTGGACTTGCACAAGGAGAGCGAGAGAAGTGTGAGGACGGGTTATTGTCCAGAGCGGCTCTCTTCAGTAAATAGCAGTGTGTAAGATCAGAGGCCGTAAGGGCCTTAATTAGCAGCATGTTTAAGCCATACATCTGGGCAGCCAGGCCATGTGCTGACTGATTTGTTACATGAAACCTTTATGATGGGAAAAGACCGGCCAGTTAAACGCTGCACTGAGCAGCCCTGGAGAAAAATAAAAACAAACAAGCACCCACAAGCAATTAAATATATGACTCTCTGGCTCTGTGCATTAGCAGTAGCCTTTTAATTGTACATTACCGCTATTTAAATGTGAAATTTTAAAATCTGTCACAACCATAAGGCTTTTTTAGTGCTTTTAGGCTGTGAGAAATCAAAATGACGCAAATTAAAATGAGTAATTTGCCCAATTACAGAGCAGTAGAAGCGTTCCTGCTTTCTAATTTAGATATATAAACATACAGTCTGTCAGTGGCGATATTTATCAAAGATGTTTTGCTTTTTAAAGTGTTAGTATTCTAGTCGGTGAGAATGACTGCTGGGGTTCGGACACAATTCTCAAAATACCACAGTTACTATTACTGTTACGACTATTCCAATAGGCTTCTCGTTCAGTTTTTATCCAGCATCTAACTTCTCGATTTAGTTCCTGATATTGTTCGAAGTTGACGTGTTTCATCTGTTTCCGCTCTTGAACCAGGTCCAGGCACTCATCCAAGATCCATGGTTGGGTTCGGTGTCGGACAGGCGGGAGAAAGTGGCGTGGCACATTCCACGATGGTCGTTGTGATTTGAGTTTCTTTTTCATTAACGTCATCTAAGCTCACGAGAGCTGTGAACTTGTCACGAGCCACTGAGCTGCATCCATTTCGGCTCCGCTAGTGACGTCACTTTCTTCCTTGCCCTTTGTAGTCGAAGCTGCAATTTGGCATGGACGAGGTATGAGCCACAATCTGGTCCTTGTATCGCCCACATGTCCTTGAGCGATGATCGAAATCGGCGGTTGATTAAGAAGTAATCCAAGATGGTCGAATCTTCGCCCGTGGGATTTTGCCACGTGAGCTTGTGTCTTTGGGGGTGCCGGAATAGAGTATTGCCCACCACAAGATGTTGTTAATCCCACGGACTCCAAATTTGCCCAATGTCTCCTCCCAGTCTCTATCCATACCGACGTGCAAGGATGATCAATTCAGTCTGAGGGACCGAATCTAGTGTGTTTTGCAGTTGCTCGTAGAATTCATCCTTGGCCTTATCCAAGCTGGTTTCGGTCGGGCATACTCTGAGAGCATATGCATCTTGATGGTGCTGTCGATGGTCAACACTGAAATGGTTGTTTGATTTTTGTCTGCACGTTTTTTTATAATGTATGAAAAAAGAGCCACAGTGGCTACCCTGATTCAATTTTTATTGTAGATATTTTGTACCAATTTCCCAGGAAGTGACTTGAAGTACTCTTGAACACATGGGATGGAAACTTTATTTGCAAATGTATTATGCAATATTTCCATTTTGCACTTAACTTACTCAAAAAGTGTTGCAAGTGTGAGCAATAGGAATAGCGATGCTTGCATGAACAAACACCACTAAATATACATGTGTGAATCGAACACTGTCAACAAAAAGTCAAATAACACCTTATAATTCATCAGTTCTGTCATGTACTTGACAGATGTCCATCACTGAAGGGACGTGTGTTTAACTGCCAGTGCTGAGCATATCTAACTCTCCACTGGAAGAATTGTTTCTTTCCTTGTCCTTTAAACCTAAAATTTTCCCTAAAGCCGCACAGAGCTCTAAATATGTGTCTCCGCTGTTCTAATTAGAGACTGTCTCTCCTCGTTGGGCACGGAGCTCACATCAGTTAGGCTAAATATGAAAACGAAACACATGAAATTTGGTGAAAGAAAAAGCAAACAATATACAAAGCAAAAACAGGACAGTATCCTTTGTCTAGTCAGGTTTACATCCCTCGCTTTTTGACTTTTTGTAGAAGGGAGTATATAGACTTTTTTGTGGTAGTTTTGGGGGGGTTTTTTTGTTTTTTTTTTGTTCTTTGAGGAAATATAGCTGGACATATTTTTAAAGTCTTTAATTTGCTAAACAGCTGAATCAAGTTCAAAAATCAATCAACTTGTCTTGAAAGAAACATTAATTACCTCAAAACTATGAATTACTATCAAGTGCTCAGCTTTAATACTATTTCTGCGTCTGGCTGCAATCTATGGTTCAAAATAATCTTTACTTGATAGTTAATGTTGTTTCCATTTGTGGATTTAAGTCACAAACATATTTTCTTTAGATTTATGAAGTCTCACTATACTTCAAACATGCAAATGTAAAAAAAAAAGCCATTATTTGCACAGCATGATGGCTACGCATATCATTCTTTTTATGTCTTTATCACATATTAGATAAAAAATCAAACTTGCTATTTTAAAGATCTAAATCATACACACTTTTCATTGTCAGATTACTGCAGGTTTTTGGAAATCTAAGCTATTCTTGCAGCTTACTAAGGATTTGGACGATGACTGTTGATCTTTTATATGTAAATGAGATTAATTAGGTGTTGTTTACAACACGGGGAACTGAAACCATTCAGCTGCGCGCAAGTTCAAGATCATTTGCGATTTATAGATTTCACATCTGAAAGAGAGGCGTACGCTTGTTTTCTGTGTGTACGTTCATTCTATGAATCACACGTACGCATATCTGAGAAATGATTGTAAGATCAAATTTAGGACGGTTTCTGTGCAACATTTTATAAATGAAGTCCCAGGTGTTTTCCCCCCACTTTTTTTTTCTCTAATTAAAATGTTTAAAATAAAACATGTTTTCATGGAAATATTTTAATTCATTTTTCATATGCGCCGTTTCAAATTTTTCAAGTTCAAATTTGTATGCTGAGAAGACGTGCAACAGAAAACTTCATGTGAACTTCAGATTTAACTTTTGACTGAATTCATAGAAGATGGTACACATTTTGAATATATTATTATTTGTTATTTAGCAAGCAATTTTAGTTAGTAAGCTCTTGAGCGTGGCATTACATCTTGATTATTGCAGTGTTTGAAGAAATTTCACATGCTCAAAGTTTTATGACAGTGGCTTTAGTGTTTTGTAAAACCCCTTTGACTAACAAAAAGGCAATTCCTTAATGACATAATCCTCCAGGAAGTGACATCAGTGGGCAAGCAGCAACAGCACAAGCGTCAGTAAGTATTAACAATGGACTTGATGAATTCTGATGTGGTAAAGTTGGATTGTGTCGCTGTAACATATGTCATCTTGTTTGATCAAATTACCGAAATAAATATATTATCAAACTTTCAAGTTAAAAACAAAAAAAATGAAGAAAAATATCAGTTAACTTCAAGCTGACAAGCTCAAATTAAGCTATTCTTGATGACTAGCTTTAGCTGTTTATTCTATCCTGTTCCTGCCAGTGTGGGAATAATCAGGTCAATCAAGTTTGAACTTGATCAGAGCAGATTTCTGTTTTACTCCTTTATAGAAAAATGTCCTTAAATTGCAACAAGGTTGTTATGGATCAGGAATGAGGCATTAAAATATGAAGTAATTGTATATATTCTAATAAAGTTTAGTGAATTTCCAATTTTCTAGTGAATATTCAGCTTTTAATACTGCCAGTCAGCCCTCAAAATGTCAGTGTGCTTCTATTTTCCATTATTCACATTCAGTTTTAAAAGCAAAGATGATCATTGATGGAGTCCATTAATACAGTGTTTTAAGCCACCACAGGCAGTTCTGTCTTGGCAATACAGTGCTGCACTGGATATTGCAAGAAAATTGCTTCCACGTGTATCAATATCATTACTTTTTACTGAAGTGACATCAGACACTCATGTCAGTCGTACACATGTTTTAATTCCATGCACATAAGAACAGGTCCTGAGCTGACCGTGAGTGAGGTAGCTCCCGTTTACACTGGCTGTCTGGGCTTGTTCTGCTTCCAGCACTGATAGAAAGGGCCTCACTGTGTGAATGTATGTGTGTTTTTGTTCCAATCACCAGAGAAAGAAGAATGCTTTCCCTCATCATATGTTTCCCTGACTGACCTCAAATGACTCATGCTCTCTCCAAACTCAAATTCCACTGCTTTGGATCCTTCAGCACCTTCCACTGCCATTGTACTCAGTAACTTCACGGGAAAAGTGAGATGCAACTGTGTCATCCTACAAAACAGGCATTATATGTGTGTGGTCGTATGTTTTTTTTTTTTTTTTGTTGAACACAAGAGGAGAAATTTTGAAGAATCTTCATGCAGATCTTTTATATAAAACAGCAAATGCATTGTCAAGCTCTCTACATAGGTTAAAAAAAAGAAAGAAAGAAAGAAAAGAAAAGTGCACAAGTCATATGATGGATTTCTACCAAAGTTTTTCACATCTTCATTTAAACTAAAAAATAATAATAATAATAAATAAATAAAGTAGCTGAGAGCTACACTGTAAGGAGATTGTCAGTGAATAACACCTTAAGTTTGGGTCCTTTAAACTCAACCTTTTCACAGGAAAATCATGCCTCTACATACATTTTTGACAAAACAATGAAAACATCCCAAACATACCCATACATATAATTCACTGCAGTTTCCATCTCAAATTAACACTAGTGTCTGTAAAACCCCAACAACTTTTATTCCTTTCCATAAAAATTATGATTACAGATGCAGATGATCAATTAATAAAGACTTATTTTCATGCACACAATACTATGTTATGACTTTTATCATAGTGCATGATTTGTAAACTGATACATTTTGATATTTGCATCCCATAACCAGCTCAATATGTTTGGCTTTTTTAATGTACTAAACGTGCACGGCATCTCACTCTGGTACAGGTCATGATAAATGAGCTCAAATACATGTAGAGGCAGCAATAGTTGCTTCATCAAATGCATTTTTATTGCTTTTGTTAAAGAGGCAAGTTTGAGCTTCCACAAGAACCAAAGAGGTTCATTCTCATGTGTTACACAGCACGTCTGAGCTTCTGCAAGAACCAGTGAGGTTCATTCTGATGTTACGCAGCATGTTTGAGCTTCTGCAAGAACCAGTGAGGTTCATTCTCATGTGTTACGCAGCACGTCTGAGCTTCTGCAAGAACCAAAGAGGTTCATTCTCATGTGTTACGCAGCACGTCTGAGCTTCTGCAAGAACCAATGAGGTTCATTCTGATGTTACGCAGCATGTTTGAGCTTCCGCAAGAACCAGTGAGGTTCATTCTCGTGTTATGCAGCACGTTTGAGCTTCTGAAGAACCAATGAGGTTCATTCTGATGTTACGCAGCATGTTTGAGCTTCCGCAAGAACCAAAGAGGTTCATTCTCATGTGTTACGCAGCACGTTTGAGCTTCCGCAAGAACCAATGAGGTTCATTCTGATGTTACGCAGCATGTTTGAGCTTCCGCAAGAACCAATGAGGTTCATTCTCGTGTTATGCAGCACGTTTGAGCTTCTGAAGAACCAATGAGGTTCATTCTCGCGTTACGCAGCATGTTTGAGCTTCCGCAAGAACCAATGAGGTTCATTCTCGCATTACGCAGCACGTTTGAGCCTCCGCAAGAACCAATGAGGTTCATTCTGATGTTACGCAGCACGTTTGAGCTTCTGAAGAACCAATGAGGTTCATTCTCGTGTGTTACGCAGCACGTTTGAGCTTCGGCAAGAACCAATGAGGTTCATTCTCGTGTTACGCAGCATGTTTGAGCTTCCGCAAGAACCAATGAGGTTCATTCTCGCATTACACAGCACGTTTGAGCTTCCGCAAGAACCAATGAGGTTCATTCTGATGTTACGCAGCACGTATGAGCTTCGGCAAGAACCAATGAGGTTCATTCTCGTGTTACGCAGCACGTTTGAGCTTCTGAAGAACCAATGAGGTTCATTCTCGTGTTACGCAGCACGTTTGAGCTTCTGAAGAACCAATGAGGTTCATTCTTGTGTGTTACGCAGCACGTATGAGCTTCGGCAAGAACCAATGAGGTTCATTCTCGTGTTACGCAGCACGTTTGAGCTTCTGAAGAACCAATGAGGTTCATTCTCGTGTTACGCAGCACGTTTGAGCTTCTGAAGAACCAATGAGGTTCATTCTCGTGTTACGCAGCACGTTTGAGCTTCTGAAGAACCAATGAGGTTCATTCTCGTGTTACGCAGCACGTTTGAGCTTCTGCAGGAACCAATGAGGTTCATTCTCGTGTTACGCAGCACGTTACAGCTTCTGAAGAACCAATGAGGTTCATTCTCGTGTGTTACGCAGCATGTTTGAGCTTCTGCAAGAACCAATGAGGTTCATTCTCGTGTTACGCAGCACGTTTGAGCTTCTGAAGAACCAATGAGGTTCATTCTCGTGTTACGCAGCACGTTTGAGCTTCTGAAGAACCAATGAGGTTCATTCTCGTGTTACGCAGCACGTTTGAGCTTCTGAAGAACCAATGAGGTTCATTCTCGTGTTACGCAGCACGTTTGAGCTTCCGCAAGAACCAATGAGGTTCATTCTCGTGTTACGCAGCACGTTACAGCTTCTGAAGAACCAATGAGGTTCATTCTCGTGTGTTACGCAGCATGTTTGAGCTTCTGCAAGAACCAATGAGGTTCATTCTCGTGTGTTACGCCGCACGTTTGAGCTTCTGCAAGAACCAATGAGGTTCATTCTCGTGTGTTACGCAGCACGTTTGAGCTTCTGCAAGAACCAATGAGGTTCATTCTCGTGTGTTACGCCGCACGTTTGAGCTTCTGCAAGAACCAATGAGGTTCATTCTCGTGTTACGCAGCACGTTTGAGCTTCTGAAGAACCAATGAGGTTCATTCTCGTGTGTTACGCAGCATGTTTGAGCTTCTGCAAGAACCAATGAGGTTCATTCTCGTGTGTTACGCAGCACGTTTGAGCTTCTGCAAGAACCAATGAGGTTCATTCTCGTGTTACGCAGCACGTTACAGCTTCTGAAGAACCAATGAGGTTCATTCTCGTGTGTTACGCAGCATGTTTGAGCTTCTGCAAGAACCAATGAGGTTCATTCTCGTGTGTTACGCAGCACGTTTGAGCTTCTGCAAGAACCAATGAGGTTCATTCTGATGTTACGCAGCACGTTTGAGCTTCCGCAAGAACCAATGAGGTTCATTCTCGCATTACGCAGCACGTTTGAGCTTCCACAAGAACCAGTGAGGTTCATTCTCGTGTTACGCAGCACGTTTGAGCTTCTGCAAGAACCAATGAGGTTCATTCTCATGTTACGCAGCACATTTGAGCTTCTGCAAGAACCAATGAGGTTCATTCTCGCATTACGCAGCACGTTTGAGCTTCCGCAAGAACCAATGAGGTTCATTCTGATGTTACGCAGCACGTTTGAGCTTCTGCAAGAACCAATGAGGTTCATTCTCGTGTTACGCAGCACGTTACAGCTTCTGAAGAACCAATGAGGTTCATTCTGATGTTACGCAGCACGTTTGAGCTTCCGCAAAAACCAATGAGGTTCATTCTCGTGCGTTACGCAGCACGTTTGAGCTTCTGCAAGAACCAATGAGGTTCATTCTGATGTTACGCAGCACGTTTGAGCTTCTGAAGAACCAATGAGGTTCATTCTCGTGTGTTACGCAGCATGTTTGAGCTTCTGCAAGAACCAATGAGGTTCATTCTCGTGTTACGCAGCACGTTTGAGCTTCTGAAGAACCAATGAGGTTCATTCTCGTGTTACGCAGCACGTTTGAGCTTCTGAAGAACCAATGAGGTTCATTCTCGTGTTACGCAGCACGTTTGAGCTTCTGAAGAACCAATGAGGTTCATTCTCGTGTTACGCAGCACGTTTGAGCTTCCGCAAGAACCAATGAGGTTCATTCTCGTGTTACGCAGCACGTTACAGCTTCTGAAGAACCAATGAGGTTCATTCTCGTGTGTTACGCAGCATGTTTGAGCTTCTGCAAGAACCAATGAGGTTCATTCTCGTGTGTTACGCAGCACGTTTGAGCTTCTGCAAGAACCAATGAGGTTCATTCTCGTGTGTTACGCAGCACGTTTGAGCTTCTGCAAGAACCAATGAGGTTCATTCTCGTGTTACGCAGCACGTTTGAGCTTCTGAAGAACCAATGAGGTTCATTCTCGTGTGTTACGCAGCATGTTTGAGCTTCTGCAAGAACCAATGAGGTTCATTCTCGTGTGTTACGCAGCACGTTTGAGCTTCTGCAAGAACCAATGAGGTTCATTCTCGTGTTACGCAGCACGTTACAGCTTCTGAAGAACCAATGAGGTTCATTCTCGTGTGTTACGCAGCATGTTTGAGCTTCTGCAAGAACCAATGAGGTTCATTCTCGTGTGTTACGCAGCACGTTTGAGCTTCTGCAAGAACCAATGAGGTTCATTCTGATGTTACGCAGCACGTTTGAGCTTCCGCAAGAACCAATGAGGTTCATTCTCGCATTACGCAGCACGTTTGAGCTTCCACAAGAACCAATGAGGTTCATTCTCGTGTTACGCAGCACGTTTGAGCTTCTGCAAGAACCAATGAGGTTCATTCTCATGTTACGCAGCACATTTGAGCTTCTGCAAGAACCAATGAGGTTCATTCTCGCATTACGCAGCACGTTTGAGCTTCCGCAAGAACCAATGAGGTTCATTCTGATGTTACGCAGCACGTTTGAGCTTCTGCAAGAACCAATGAGGTTCATTCTCGTGTGTTACGCAGCACGTTTGAGCTTCTGAAGAACCAATGAGGTTCATTCTGATGTTACGCAGCACGTTTGAGCTTCCGCAAAAACCAATGAGGTTCATTCTCGTGCGTTACGCAGCACGTTTGAGCTTCTGAAGAACCAATGAGGTTCATTCTCATGTGTTACACAGCACGTGAGCTTCCGCAAGAACCAATGAGGTTCATTCTCGTGTTACGCAGCACGTTTGAGCTTCCGCAAGAACCAATGAGGTTCATTCTCGTGTTACGCAGCACGTCTGAGCTTCCGCAAGAACCAATGAGGTTCATTTTCGTGTGTTACGCAGCACGTTTGAGCTTCCGCAAGAACCAATGAGGTTAATTCTCGTCTTACGCAGCACGTTTGAGCTTCTGAAGAACCAATGAGG
Source organism: Elopichthys bambusa (assembly GCA_037101425.1). Taxonomy (NCBI): domain Eukaryota; kingdom Metazoa; phylum Chordata; class Actinopteri; order Cypriniformes; family Xenocyprididae; genus Elopichthys; species Elopichthys bambusa. Next base: position 4,195,375 of record CM074439.1, read on the forward strand.
TTCATTCTCGTGTTACGCAGCACGTTTGAGCTTCCGCAAGAACCAATGAGGTTCATTTTCGTGTGTTACGCAGCACGTTTGAGCTTCTGAAGAACCATTGAGGTTAATTCTCGTGTTACGCAGCACGTTTGAGCTTCCGCAAGAACCAATGAGGTTAATTCTCGTCTTACGCAGCACGTTTGAGCTTCTGAAGAACCAATGAGGTTCATTCTCGTGTTACGCAGCACGTTTGAGCTTCTGCAAAAACCAATGAGGTTCATTCTCGTGTGTTACGCAGCACGTTTGAGCTTCCGCAAGAACCAATGAGGTTCATTCTCGTGTTACGCAGCACGTTACAGCTTCTGAAGAACCAATGAGGTTCATTCTCGTGTGTTACGCAGCATGTTTGAGCTTCTGAAGAACCAATGAGGTTCATTCTCGTGTTACACATCACGTTTGAGCTTCTGAAGAAACAATGAGGTTCATTCTCATGTTACGCAGCACGTTTGAGCTTCCGCAAGAACCAATGAGGTTCATTCTTGTGTGTTACACAGCACGTTTGAGCTTCCTCAAGAACCAATGAGGTTCATTCTTGTGTGTTACGCAGCACATTTGAGCTTCCTCAAGAACCAATGAAGGTCATTCTCGTGTTACGCAGCACGTTTGAGCTTCCGCAAGAACCAATGAAGGTCATTCTTGTGTTACGCAGCATGTTTGAGCTTCTGAAGAACCAATGAGGTTCATTCTCATGTTACGCAGCACGTTTGGGCTTCTGCAAGAACCAATGAGGTTTATTCTCGTGCGTTACGCAGCATGTTTGAGCTTCTGCAAGAGCAGTTGGTTGAGTTTCTGTTTGTTTGCTGATCAATGTTTATATGTGAATAAATGCCTAAATTAAATCTCTTCATCATATAAAGCGATCAAGTCTCTTAGAAAATTTGGACTAAACCGCTCGATTAGTATAGATTAGTTTTATGTTCTCTATATGAACGAAGGTCTTTCGTGTTTGGAACAACATGAGGGTGAATAAATGATGACAGAATTGTCATTTTTGTGTGAACTAACCCTTTAACACTATAGGTCAAAGATTGAAACCACCCACCGGACATTTCATTTTGGAACTTTCATGATAAGTAGAATAACCAATGTGATTAAACACTACCACAATCAAGTCTGTTTGGATAAAACTGAACACCCCCACTCATTGGACACTTTGAAAGTGTCATGAAACATGCAAGAAGCAATGTATCATTTTTCAGAAATGTTGCCACAGTCACGTTTCCAATGAGCTAGGGTTGTTAAAAATAGTTTCACACGGAGTGATCACATATAGTCACTTTATGATAATTTTATGAATTTTAGTCTACATTTAATTTTTTAATTATTATTAACTTATCAAATTGGAAAAGGGATCATTCCATGGCTTGAAACACGGAGAGATGATGGAAAAGCACTACAGAAAGTCTGGACACATGCATGTTAAATCAGCCTTTCTGTATCCTCCTACAGATTCAACAGTAATAACAAGTGGATTGACTAGTTAAGGCCAAAAGAAGTCTAACAAAGAGCTTAAAAAGTACACAAAAGTATGTCATGTAGACATTACTTGGATGTAATTCTGCAGTAGGAAGGTTACAATAGTATTTTCAGCAACCACTTTCTGCCACATAGACACTCATGAACAGAAGTTCGCCATAGCATCCATACGGACTACCAGGGTCATTCTTCACCATTAATGTAATACCGTGTCATTGTCATATGGTTCATATTCATAATACTTTTATTCAGCATGGATGTATTAAATAGATAAAAAATGACAGATTTATAATATTTATAAAGATTCTGTTCTTTTGAACTTTATATTCATCAAAGTATTCTGAGAAAAAAAATGCATCATGGCAGCCATGACTTCCACAAAAATATAAAGCAGCACAACTGTTTTCAACATTGATAACAATAAGAAATGTTTCTTGATAATCAAATCATCATATTAGAATAATTTCTGAAGGATCATGTGACACTGAAGACTGTAATGATCACAGGAATAAACTACATTTTATTTTAAATTGCAATGTGTTTTGAATGGTAGTGTAGTAATACAAGGTGTAATGTATCTAACACAGCCGTGGTGATATTCAGAACAGCAGCACTCTCGCATATGTGATATTGCAGTATCTGTACTGTATATGGGGGATATTTTGTACAAACGCTCATGTCTCATTCAAGAACAACTGAAATTCCCCAGCACGTCATTATTGTGGACTATAAAGCTTTCTGGTGAATGGAAGTCACGTATGCGGCTCACAGCGTGACGTAGCTTGTTTGCTATTAGTCTTAAGTGCGGAGCGTTCTATGAAAGGATCCTTAAATTAGAGGTGAAAATGATTTTGTTGCCACATGCAGTTAGAAGCACTTGCGTCACATGAGACAGAGCTGTCCTTCTGTCTCCAACAGCGTGGCATTCGTGTATAAACAAACGCTCTGTCCAACTGTCAGCCAAATTACCTGCACTGCCCAGTGTTTCTGGTCTCTCCCTAGCAACTGTTCGTTAGCATCAGAGTCCCTCGAGTCTGCTGGAGGAGAAAAGAGTCAGTCTGTGCACGTCAGGCTCAATTAAACTGCTCTTCCTGTTTTCAAGGGTACAAATGATTTTTTTTTTTTACTGTCTAATGTGGGAATTCACATGTGGGAGCCAAAGTCTGGCTACTTTCTCATCTTTGTCTGTACTTAGTCATCATGAATTTGACCCCATTTACTTTCTAGTACGAATTTATTTGAATAATTGACTCCCTTTCAATTCATTAGTGTGAATTTGAATTGAATTGGACACAACACACAGTATGTTAAATTCGAATTTGAATTGTAATGACAGAATTTGAACAGGAATGAATAGAGTGCATTAGTGCTTCCCACTTTTTCAGTGGCGTCGGTTCTGGAACTATTCATTTTTTCTCCATTCAGTTTTTCCATAGTGATTTAAAAAAAAAAAGTCTTTGTTAATGAGTTACAAGTCATGAACCAAGCCAACCAGCTACGAGGAGAATCACAACATTACAAACTTGATTTGGAGCAAAAAGGTGAATGAAAAAAAAAGAAGAAAAAAAAAAGCACTGTGAATGACATAATCAAATTAAAAACAATGGTGAAAAATTAAAACTATTCATAGTTGTAGATTACATTCATAGAAACAATATATTTTGTTTATTGCTAAATATGCACACACATGCACATACACACACACATATATGCAATAAAATTAAAATATATAGTATATTTTATGTTAATTAAATATACTGTATTTTGACAGCAAAGTTACATCATTCACGGTGGAGTGGGCAGAGCTAAAGAGCTTTTTGGTGCAATTTGCTCACTGCAACTCTCTGATTGGTGGAATTTTCTGTACAACATCATGGTAATGTAATTTTTCACCACATGCTTAACATGATTAGTTAAAAAATTTTTTGAAATAATATGAATGAATGGCTTCAATACAAGTATATACAGTACCATTGATTAACCTCTGACCAGACTGACCTCTGAACTCACAACATGTCTGTCTTTAACTCTTTCCCTGCCTGCATTTTTTTCCAGACACCACCAGCATTTTTAATTAGGAAATTATATACTGATAATATACAACAATGCCAAGGTCTCTGGAAAGAGGTTTGGTTAAGTGATATTTATGTTCCACGTGGTTGAGTCCGATGACGGTGACGTCTTCCACTGGTTGTGCTGGGTGACAATGCAGTGGGAAGAGGAGCCAGAATCTGTTTCAACAGTCTTGAACACGAAGCTCTGCAGGATGCTGATCTCCTGGAGCACCAAAGGGTCCTAAAACCTGGAACACGCAGATGAGGCCCTGGTGTAGGTGCAGAAGGTCCTTAACAATCTGGAACACGCAGATGAAGGTACCTTGGAGTGAAGGTTTGCTCTCCTGAGCTTAACCTTGTTGCAGATGTCGTTACTGTCTCGCTGGACGGAAACTCTGAACGTAGTGTTTGTTAATGTCTCTTTCCTCACAGGCTGGAGGCTCAGAACGTGGTCATCTCTGTTGCTGCCTCACCAGCTGTAGACTCAGATCATGGGATCTGTTGTTGTCTCTCTGGACAAACCAGAGGCTCAGAACGAGAATGTATCTGTCAATGTCTATCCCTGTACAGGACAGACTCAGAACGGGGTTGTATCTGTTAGAATCTCAGCTTTGCAAGCTGGGACTTAGAACGGTATATCGGTTATGTCTTTCCCATTTGAAGGGCAGACTCAGAACGGTGTATCTGTTAATGTTTATCCCTGTGCAGGACAGACTCAGAACAAGGAGTGTCTGTTGAAAGGGTACCTTTATCCCTTTCCAATGAGGAGGAGATTGTATTTTGGCGCTTCTCCATTTGAGTGCTGTGATTGGCTGCTGGCATCAGCGGGGAACCACCCTTCTTTCCCCTGTGGAACTTCTTTGCATAAAGCACAAATCTCTACAGTGTCTTTAAAGTTTACCAATGCATTTCTCACTTTCCAAACCACCACCAGAATACCTTTGGCAATATTCTAAACAAATAGAGACTAAACATGATGGAAAAAGATTGAACTGTCATGCTTTCATTCAATTGTACATTAACAGCTGTATTTGTGTCAGATGTTGCACTACAAATTGCTGTCACTGAGAATACTTATTTCTGTGAATAAGTATGAAATGGATGTGTAGTTTGCATCAGTTCTAAGGTTTTCAAACATAGTTTTGAATGGATTTGGATGGATCTTTGTGATCTCTCTTTGTTTCACCTATTGCTGCTAAGGTCCCGAGGAATTTTTATGGCAGTCTGTGGCCAACCTTAGGAAGTAGTTTCTAGATGGGTGAAGGGCAGAAACTGCCTGTGGACCAATGAAAAGTCCTGTCCTTCCCAGGCTTGGTACAAGAGGACTTCTTCTTGCCCTCTAAGAGGTGTCTGGATGTTGTTCTTACATCTTTATCTGATGGCGTTGGACAGTTTGTAAGTGTTGATCCACAAAGATCCAATCAAAATTTTGTCCATGTGGTAGTAAACTGGGTCCTGGAATGTGCTGTTCTCTACAACATGTTATGCGGTAGGTCATGGGTTGTTTGCAATCACGTGGTTCTGGTGACGTGCGAAATTAATGTGGAGGGCAAGCAGTGAAAATTAGAATGGAAGAGATGGGGAAAAAGTCTGTACTGTGCTGGTTTAGAAAGGTATAATCACAACATATTTTGGACGTATTATGAAGAGGAACGATTTTTCTACTGAATTGAAAGACTTGACTGCCGTCGAGGAGGTAGATATAGAGAACGTGAAGCTCTGCCGTCACGCCGCGTTCAGATCTGGGTTTGTTTATCGCGCTGCCTTTCTACTAGTGATGTTAAGGGCAGTATTTTTGATTTTCTGTCGTGATTGTGAACAATGTCGCCATTGTAGGTCATTTATGGTGAATCGAGAAATGCAGCAGGAGCTCACATCATCGTTCAGGGAAAAACTGGAAGGTGTAATACAATTTTCACCTTTTCTACCTGTAAAAACATACTAAGGGAAGCAGGCTGAGGTGGTGACGGGGAGACGACGTATAGCAAATGTAATGTCACTGATTAAACCCACTCCCTATCACTCAATAAAATAATCACACAGCTAAGTGTTTATTTTGTTTGGTTTAATAATTAACATTTGCGAGTATGACTCTCACTCGGCTTGTGAATGAGTATAACTTCCACGCAGCCACTTCAAAACTGTTCACAAGCTTCTATGGGTTTGATTTTGATTGTCATTTGTTGAAAAAAAAAAAAAAAAAAAATACAGTGTGTCGGTGTCTGTCCACTGAATGCTCCTCCGATTCTCCTCTGTGGTCATATGGGAAAGTGAATATTTACAAAGAAAACATTAAAACTACAGTTACACCCTTCCAACAAAGAAATGGATCGACTTCTGTCTGCTTGTTGAACACATTTTTTTTATTTGGACATTTTCTACCATATGATGGCTGAAGCAGCAGCGCGTGACACTGTTTTCACGGTAATCAGATCAACATTGTGAACTGAACTCTACAAAACTGAAGTGAAAACATCATGCAATGGGATCAAATATCTTGGTAACGCTTTAGATTATAGCCCGGAAAGTACTGCGTTATTACAACGAATTTACAGCGTAACTTTCGATAATTTTAGTCTAGCTACCTATAAAGTAAGTACATGTAAGTATAGGGGAACAATATGTAAAGTCTTGGGAATAAAGGGGTAACAACCAGGAAAATAACAAATTATTTATACTGTAAGTATTTTAGAACTAAGGGGTACTTCTACTATTATGATAGACAACAATCTTACGTTTGGGAGCAATTTAGCGAGAAAGTGCACTGATTAAGTTGTTTCAAGGCAAGTAGAAAGAACTATTGCAATCTTTTTTTAATACATGGGGAAATATATTCTTGTTTCATGTAGTTACAGGGTAAGTAATAAAAAATAAAAAAAACGCAAACAATCAGATATCACTTGGAAACCTTTATTTGAAAAACAACGTATTTCAAAACAGATCTAAAGTTACAACACTTCTTATTCGTTTCTCTTGCTTGGCTACCTCCTCCTCTTGTTCCTCTTCTTTTCCTCTTCTTCCACTGATGAATCTTAAGAGGGAATCCCAAGTCATTTGCTATTCTGTATTGTTACGTCTTGAGACTTTATCTTATTTGTCATTTGTTTTGTGCTTTTGTGGTGTTTGTTTTCTTTTTCTTGTTTTCTTTACATGTCTACGGCTACTATTCTCAAGGAGGTGACTGGGTTCACCTGTTGCTGATTTGCTGCCCATTCACCTCAGATCCACTGATTGGCTGCAGCCGGGAGAAAGCCAGCATATAAAGCCAGCACTGTCTCACAGCAAACTGAGAGGGATGCAGATGGTAGCTTGCCACATGGACTTCTTGTCCCAGATAACTGCTGTTTTCTGTTAATGACAAGCACTAACCCCCTGGTGCTGCTGTGAATGTGGTTGAAGACTTGTAGGTTGTTTTTGTTCAGAATTTAAGATTTTCTTTCAAGTAAACCTGTAGGGAAGTGGGTGCCCTTTTTGTTTGAAATTGCTTTTCTCCTGGTTATGTGTAGTCAAGAAGATAGGCAAGTTCATGTGTTATTTATTTTCTTTTTGGTTATGTATAGGTAAGTTACGGTTAAAACTGAGTTAGAAACTTTTTGTTTGTTATGTTGGCCTTTGCCCCCTCCTGAAGCTTATGTTTTTCCCTTCATCTTTACATTTGGTTTAATAAATACCTTCTTAAGCTCATTGGTTCTGGATGTGTGTTACTGGGGTGGGAGACAAGAGGTTCCTGTGCTCTCTCTCCAAAATTTGTTACTGCCATGCCATTACCCCTAGACTAAAAAGGGCTGGCATGTAACAAGTAGGGGCTCGTCCTTTCAAGTGAAAGTTTACCGTGGTGTAATTATAAGTATCTGCTTTTTTTTCTTTTTTTTCCCCTTCTATTTGGCTGTTTTCTTTTTGGTAAGGGAGAAAGCTCCTGTGGTAGTGAGAATTAAGGAATTTGATTTGATCTCATTTACTCTTTCTCCTACCATAGAAGTTTTTGAGCGCTGCAGGAAGGCAGATTTGTTTGTAATTGCAGACTTCTTTAATGTCGAGGTTCCTAGGCAGGCTATCAAACAAGTTATTAAAGATCACTTGCGAGAAAAGCTGATTGATGATGGAATTTTATTAAATTACTCTGCCGTCAGTGCTGAGGAACCGCCTGGGCTCACAGCAGAAGCTGTGGCAAATGAGGTTCTTCCTGGCCTGGCGACTGAGTCTCTGGGTGAGTCTATGTTAGCTGTAAAGTTGGAGTTGGACCTCCTTATAAAAAAGCAGGAGTGTGAATGTCAAAAGATCAGACTTCGTGCTATAGAGGCACAAGCAGATAGGGACATTAAGATGCGTCAGTTAGATTTGTGTGCACAGGAATTAAATCGAAATCTAGAGCGAACTGGTTTACCCTCTGCGGTATCTCCTGTGACTTCACCTGCTGCTGTTGTGCCTCAAAGTGCTGCTTTATCTTCTGTCAGTTGACCTGCTGCTGTTGTACCTCAAAGTACTGATAATGTAACTTCTGAGTCTGATTTTGATGTTTGCAAGTATCTTAAACTTGTACCCCCGTTTAGGGAGGCAGAAGTGGATTCGTATTTCGTTGCCTTTGAACAGGTTGCTATGAAATTACGGTGGCCAAAAGATGTGTGGGCTCTTTTGTTGCTGTGCAGTCTTTCGCAAGAGGTTTGCGCCGCCTTACCAATAGATCAGTCCCTTGACTATGATGTAGTAAAATCTGCCGTTCTGCGAGCGTTTGAGTTTGTGCCTGAGGCATACCGTCAAAAATTGAGATCACTTGTGAAAACAGCCAGACAGACATTTGTTGAGTTCGCGAGGGAGAAGAAAACTCTTTGAGAGGTGGTGTCTCTCCAGCAAGATTATGACTCTTGATCAGCTTCAAGAGCTTATCTTACTGGAGGACTTCAAAAGTTGTATTCCGGACAATGTTGTTGTCCATTTGAATGAGCAGAAAGTTGCAAAGCTTTCCGATGCCGCTGTTTTGGCTGACGAGTTTGTGTTGACTCATCGGAATGTGTTCCCCCCCGCACGTCGTGTTAATATACCCCCTTCCGTTTGCGAAGTATCTGATAGGGAAGCGACATGTGTTTCCTCACACATTGGAAAAGGTGAGGCCCATTTGAGTGTCCGCCGTAAAAATGCCTCAGGTGATAAGCGAGCTTGCTTTTATTGTTTTGATATCAGTCATTTAATTTTTGACTGTAAAGCATGAAAGCAAAAGAATTCTGCTTCTGAATCTAAAAGTGTTGCACTCGTACACCCCACATTTGAAGAAAACCACACAACCGCTCTTTCCTATCAGCCCTTTCCTTCTGACTGGCTCCGTGTCTCACTGAGTCATTCTGAGTGTAAACCTGTCACCATTTTGAGAGACACTGGGTCAGTTCAGTCATTCATTTTAGAGGAGTTATTGCCCCGGTCTATTGAGACTTATTCCGGTACAGACGTGCTTATCCGTGGAATTGGAATGCAGTGTATAAACGTTCCTCTTTGCAATGTGTACTTGAAATCAGAACTCGTAACAGGTACTGTAAAACTTGGTGTATGTTCTCAGTTACCTGTTGAGGGGGTGGGCATTATTCTGGGAAATGACCGTGACTGATGATGCATGAGCAACCCGACCTAGCACACAAATTTCCTGCAGCTTTCCCTGCATGCGTTGCGACTCGTACTCAATCGTCTAAATTCAGAGACATTGTGGATCTCTCTGAATCATTTTTGGTGTAACCTGATGAGTTTGTGGAAGATGAGATGCCAGTAGAGCCAGAAGTTCGCCTTAACAGCGAGAGTGCAGTTACATTTCCTTTAAAGGTTGGTAAGGAGCAATTGGCTGTTGCACAGAAATCAGACCTCTCATTGATACAATGCATAGAAGCTGCTGTTCCCCTTTGTCAAGTGTCTAATGCTAAGGTAGCTTATTTCTGGGAAGATACGGTACTCATGCGCAAGTGGAGGCGTGAAGCTCACAAGGATTCACAAGAATCGCCCCAAATTGTATTGCCAACTGGTTACAGAGAGCAGGTATTAAAACTGGCTCACGAACATGCGTTATCAGGACACTTGGGTGTCACAAAAAACTTTTGTCGAGTTTCACTGTACTTTTATTGGCCTGGATTAAAATCTGATGTATCGGACTTTTGTAGAATGTGTCCTGTATGTCAATTGGCCGGGAAACCCAATAAAAATATACCAGTTGCACCTCTGCAGCCAATACCGGTTATGAAAGAACCCTTTGAGCGATTTTTCGTTGACTGTGTGGGACCGGTACCCAAATCCAAGTCAGGACATGAATATATTCTAACAATTATGTGTACCGCAACACGCTTCCCAGAAGCGATTCCTTTACGCTCGATTAAAGCCAAAGTCCTCATTAAAGAGTTGGTGAAGTTCTGTACTACCTTCAGTCTACCCCGTGTTGTGCAAACTGACCAAGGGTCAAACTTTACATCCAAGGCATTCACGCAGGCCCTTGTTGAGTTAGGGGTTAAACATCAGCTTTCAAGCGCGTACCACCCTGAGTCACAGGGCGCGCTTGAAAGATTTCATCAAACCCTTAAATCAATGTTGCGCTCCTACTGTACAGCCAATGGGAAGGACTGGGCTGAGGGTCTTCCATACCTTATGTTTGCTGCCCGTGAAACGAAACAAGAGAGTCCTGGGTTTAATCCGGCTGATCTTGTTTTCGGCCACACTGTGCGTGGTTCTTTGAAGTTGCTAAGTGAGCAATTATTAGCGAAAGACTCCGCCTGTGATTGTAATTGACTATGTTAGCACCATTCGTGAGCGATTGCATAAGGCCTACAAACTTGCTAGAGAACACTTGCAGCTCAGTCAAAAATGAAGACCCATTACGATAAGAGAAGTGTGAATCGTAGTTTTCATCTGGGTGATAATGTTCTTGTTTTCTTATCTGATCCAGGATCTGTGTTTTGAGTAAAATTTTCAGGTCCATATGAAGTCAAAGAAAAGCTCAGTGACAAATTATGTCACTATACTCTTAACCGCAGACATAAGACCAGTGTATGCCACATAAATATATTGAAGCGGTTTATTGGGTGTGGCGAGAAGCCTGCTTCTTGCTGTAGCTACTGCTAGTGTAATACCAGAGGATGAACCAGTTGAAAAGGGTGCAGAAATTGCAGCTAAACGCCTTCAGAACTCTGCCATATTGAGAGACTTGCAGAGCTTTCCTGCACACCTGACAAAAGAACAGAATGAACAGATTATTAGGTTGGTTTATGACTATCCCTCACAACCATGCTAGCACATGACATTGATGTAGGTGAATCTCATCCAGTCAAGCAACATCCTTATAGAGTAAACCCTAGAAAGTGTGACATAATGAGATCTGAGGTTCAGTACATACTGCAGCATGGACTAGCGGTGCATGGAGTTCGCCCTGTTTATTGGTGCCTAAATCCGACGGCTCCTATCGCTTCTATACTGATTATCGTAAGGTTAACTCCTTAACGAAACCTGATTCCTTTCCTCTGCCTCGGCTGGAGGATTGTGTTGACAGAGTAGGCTCGGCCAGATATGTCACAAAATTGGACCTGTTAAAGGGTTATTGGCAAGTGCCCCTAACTCCAAGTGCATCTGAGATATCTGCATTTGTCACCCCTGAACACTTTCTACAATATCAGGTTTTAGCTTTCGGCATGTGAAATGCACCTGCCACTTTCCAGCATCTTATGCAGGTGGTCTTGACAGGAGTGCCGATGAGTGTGATAATGCTTTTAAGGCCGCAAAAGACCTCCTTTGCCATGCCCCAGTGTTGTCTGCCCCTAATTTTGATTTGCCTTTCAAACTCCAAATAGATTCCAGTGTTACCGGTGCTGGAGCAGTCCTGCTGCAGGAGGACTCCTGTGGTATCGACCACCCCATCTGCTACTTCTCAAAGAAGTTCTCAAAATGCCAACAACGCTACAGTACGATTGAGAAGGAGGCCCTTGCCTTGCTTCTAGCTCTTCAGCATTCTGAGGTTTATTTGGGAAGTAGTGCCATGCCTATCGATGTGTATACGGACCATAACCCATTGATCTTTCTTTCCCGCATGTCTAACTCCAATCAACGTTTGATACGCTGGGCCCTAATTGTCCAGGAGTATAACCTTAACATCCAGCACATCCGTGGTAAAGATAATGTGGTGGCGGATGCACTCTCTAGGACTGCAGATGCAGAGATTTAAGTTGGTTGGTTAAAACAAAACAAAAATTGTGTGGCTGAGTTGCACTACTATTGGAGTTTTGAGAGTTGTTTGTTTTACAATCCGTGGGTTGTAAAATTTAATGGTGGGGGTGTTACGTCTTGAGACTTTATTTGTCATTTGTTTTGTGCTTTTGTGGTGTTTGTTTTCTTTTTCTTGTTTTCTTTACATGTCTACGGCTACTATTCTCAAGGAGGTGACTGGGTTCACCTGTTGCTGATTTGCTGCCCATTCACCTCAGATCCACCGATTGGCTGCAGCCAGGAGAAAGCCAGCATATAAAGCCAGCACTGTCTCACAGCAAACTGAGAGGGATGCAGATGGTAACTTGCCACATGGACTTCTTGTCTCTACTGTTTTCTGTTAATGACAAGTGCTAACCCCTTGTGCTGCTGTGAATGTGGTTGAAGACTTGTAGATTGTTTTTGTTCAGAATTTAAGATTTTCTTTCAAGTAAAAAGGGAGGTGGGCGCCCTTTTTGTTTGAAATTGCTTTTCTCCTGGTTATGTGTAGTCAAGAAGATTTGTTATTTATTTTCTTTTTGGTTATGTATAGGTAAGTTATGGTTAAAACTGAGTTAGAAACTTTTGTTTGTTATGTTGGACTTTGCCCCCTCCTGAAGCTTGTTTTTCCCTTTGTCTTTACATTTGGTTTAATAAATACCTTCTTAAGCTCATTGGTTCTGGATGTGTGTTACTGGGGTGGGAGACAAGAGGTTCCTGTGCTCTCTCTCTCTCTCTCTCTCTCCAAAATTTGTTATTACCATGCCATTACCCCTAGACTAAAAAGGGCTGGCATGTAACAGTATTAAAAGAAAATACCGTACACCCGGAGACGTGCTCACCGTTTACTTATCTTTTACCCTCATGCCATCTGAGATGTATACGACTTGCCTTCTTAAGATGAACACAAAGGTTTTTAGAAAAATAATCTCTGGAAATGCTTTATAATGCAAGCTCATGTGTTCCTAAAAGTTGAAGCATCAAACAGCACATACAGCAATAACTACAGTAATCCGTACGACCCCAATGGATGAATCAATGTCTTCTGAAGTGAAACGATACGTATTTGTAAGAAAAATACCAAATATTTTAACATTTCAAACTTTTGACCAACTGTTACCTGCGCATGCCTGGGAGGGTTAAGAGTTCTTGCTTGACATAACTTGAAGTGTGACATAAGCGTGCCGAGAAACTCACGTGGATGTCAGATGCCGTCAGTTGTTTGAGATGGCAATTCTCGTGCGAGTTTCACATGAATCTCCCGCGAGAACGTCATGAAAGCTTCACGTTGCTCATTACAATGCAGGTGCTGGTGACAGTTGGTCAGAAACGAAAAGATGGAAGAGCCTAAACCATGAGAATTTCTGGGTGTACTGTATTTTCTTTTAATACAGAATAGCAATGGGATTCCTTCTTAAGATTCATCAGTTGAGAAACAAGAGGAGGAGGAAGCCAAGCAAGAGAAACAACAACCAAAAAAAAAAAAAAAAAGGGACAAAATGTGTTCCTTTCTGTCAGGACTTTAGAATTTGAAATGAAAAGTTTTTTCAAATAAAGGTTTCGGAGTCAGTGATATCAGATTGTTTGCAGGGTTTTTTGTTTTTACTTACCCTGTAACTACATAAAATAAAATGTTTATTTCCCCATGTATTAAAAAAGATTGCAATAGTTCTTTCTAATCAGTGCACTTTCTCACTAAATTGCTGCCAAACGTAAGATTGTTGTCATAATAGTATAAATACCCCTTAGTTCTAAAATACTTACAGTATAAATAATGTGTTATTTTCCTGGTTGTTAGGCTACCCCTTTATTCCCAAGACTTTACATATTGTTCCCCTATACTTACACGTACATACTTTGGTACACTATAATTATCGAAAGTTACTCTGTAAATTCATTGTAAATACGCAATACTTTCCAGGCTAAAGCGTTACCTATATCTTCTCTTCCCTGCAAACGATACCATGAAGAATGTGATTATTTAACAAAGTCAAAAACAAAAAAGGTAAGCAGGTATCCATATTCATTTCAGTATCGGCAGATGCAAAACGCTACAGAAGGTGTCAACTTTTAAAGTTAAAAAACTATATAAGTTACGTAAACGATAAAAGCTCATTGTGGTTTCTCGGTTTGATAGATTTGAGCAACCATAAATGACTCAAAACAAAGGAATTTTGAGTTTGTGATAGGATTCCTATAGAGAATCACTCCTTGCCCTCCAGCCGCATTTTTCGTGCAGCAATGACGTCATGTGCAGACAACCTATTCAAGCCGCTAACATCTGCTATGAGTGCGGCGTCTTCCACCGGGGCGTCAAACCGGAGAACCTGCTGGTGAACCCCGACACCACGGAGATCAAACTGATTGACTTCAGGTGTGGTGCGCTCATGAAGAAATCTGCCTTCAAAGACTTCAGTGGTATGTGTTAACAACCTGTTATTAGCTCACAGAAACACATTCTATAGCCGACATGCTGTGGAAATGTATTAAAAATCACAGAATGTCTCTTTCCTTCAGACACAAAAGCGTACCGTCCTCCAGAGTTTGACGGCAGGTACCATGCAAAGCTGACAACTGTGTGGTCACTCAGGATCCTCTTGTGTGCGGGGATTTTTCCACAGCCCAAGATCTGTACACCATTAGTGCCAACATCTGGACCAGTCCGGGCCTGTCACAAGGTGAGATCATCTTCTTATGAGTTCTAATGCATACGAAAAAGAACAGCCGCTTTAAAGACAGCAGGTGTGAAGTATCAGCTAATAGTCAAACATCTCTCTTTCTTCATTTTGTACAGATTTGTGCTTGTCTGCAGTCTAAATCACAGAAGAGGCTCGCTCTGAAGATGCATCTCCATGACTGGTTTAAGATACTGAGTCTAAGATTAACTTAATTTTGTTTTCGGTTTAGTTTGATCAGTCATATAATCATTATAAACATGTTGCGGAGTCAAATTTGCTCTAAATGTAATGCATTTAGTCAAATAACTGTGTTTTTGTTACAGGTCATGGAGTAAGACGGAGAACATCAGCATACATCTCCAGTCATGGCCATCCTGTTGTTCTCTGTCCTTTTACATCTGATGGCTGACATGAGTGACCTGTCCATCCCTTCACTCAGGCCTCAGCGTCTTAAAGGGCCAGCAAGTCCTGCTAGCGTCTGGAGCCTTGACTTGAAGCAGCAATATTAGTGTCTGGCAGTGTTGAAAGTCAAATTGCAATACCGTCAGATGTACCTACAGCAAAATGTCTTCTAAATGTTCTCACAAAATGACTAACAAATGAAGTCATTTTGTAAGAAATTGTATGACATTTAAAAAAAATGTTTTAAAGAAAATGTATATTTTGTAAGAACATTTATAAGAAAGTTTATTAAAAAAATCTATAATAAATATATATTTATATTGAACTGTTCCCTTGTGGAGTTTCATAGTACATTACTGTGACATCACGGCTCCTGCTAAAGTAATTTCTGTCATGAACTCAGACCAAACATCTACTGTCATATGCAATCTCTCACTACCAAAAAACATATTTAATTTAATAACAAACAGGCAAAACATTAGCCTTTGTCATTTTGAACCCCACAAGAAAAATTAATATAAGATGAAAAAATGACTTTTGATAGTAAGAAAAATTAAATATTTTATTGTCTTTTAATAAAAAGACAATCTATATAAATCTATAATGATTATACTATTTTATTTATTTATTTTCCCCAGATATACACTATATTGCCAAACGTTTTGGGATGCCTGCCTTTACGTGCACATGAATTTTAATGACATCCCATTCTTAATCCGTAGGGTTTAATATGGAGTTGGCCCACCCTTTGCAGCTATAACAGCCTCAACTCTTCTGGGAAGGCTTTCCACAAGGTTTAGGAGTGTGTTTAAGGGAATTTTTGACCATTCTTCTAGAAGCGCATTTGTGAGGTCAGGCAGTGATGTTGGGGAGAATGCCTGGCTCGCAGTCTCCGCTCTAATTCATCCCAAAGGTGTTCTGTCGGGTTGAGGTCAGGGCCAGTCAAGTTCCTCCACACCAAACTCGCTCATCCATGTCTTTATGGACCTTGCTTTGTGCACTGGTGTGCAGTCATGTTGGAACAGGAAGGGGCCATCCCCAAACTGTTCCCACAAAGTTGGAAGCATGAAATTGTCCAAAATGTCTTGGTATGCTGAAGCATTAAGAGTTCCTTTCACTGGAACTAAGGGGTCAAGCCCAACCCCTGAAAAACAACCCCACACCATAATCCCCCCTCCACCAAACTTTACACTTGGCACAATGCAGTCAGGCAAGTACCGTTCTCCTGGCAACCGCCAAACTCAGACTCGTCCATCGTCATGCCAGACAGAGAAGCGTGATTCGTCACTCCAGAGAACACGTCTCCACTGCGCTAGAGTCCAGTGGCGGCGTGCTTTACACCACTGCATCAGACATGGGTTTCCATGGCCCGTAGCAATTGACTCTAAAGTTGGTGACTTCTGCGCACTGTGCGCCTCAGCATGCGCTGACCCCACTCTGTGATTTTACGTGGCCTACCACTTTGTGGCTGAGTTGCTGTCGTTCCCAATTGTTTCCACTTTGTTATGATACCACTAACAGTTGACCGTGGAATATTTAGTAGTGAGGAAATTTCACGAATGGACTTACTGCACAGGTGGCAACCTATCACGGTACCACGCTTGAATTCACTGAGCTCCTGAGAGCGACCCATTCTTTCACAAATGTTTGTAGAAGCAGTCTGCATGCCTAGGTGCTTGATTTTATACACCTGTGACCATGGAAGTGAAAACCTGAATTCGATGATTTGGTGGGGTGTCCCAATACTTTTGGCAATATAGTGTATGTTGTGGCCATAAAGTACATCACCTGAAACATGGCGTGTCACAATCGGTGACAAAGCAGGTGAGAGCCAATGAGTGGAGATGAAGATCTGTGAATAAAGACATTTGGGTCTGTTCCTCACATGGATTCTGAAGATTTAGGATAACCGCACCAAATAAAATTGATTATTTTTATGATTATTTTGTGTTTCTTTTTTGAGGGGAATTTTATATAGTTTGATTAAAAACAAAAATATTACATGAAGTAATAGTTAAACAATTACAGAAATATTTATTTTAAGGTTTTAAAATGTATTCTTTTTCCCCGTAAGCATTTTTTTTTTTTTTTTTGTTAAGGTTGCCAGCCAGCGTCAGCTGTTCATATGTCTGAACATGCAATATATCAAAAGAAAGAACAGAGCCTCTGCTTTTAAACAAACAACAAACATTTTATTCTAGATTCATGCTTTCTTTTTCTTTTTTTTTTATCAACACTTGAATGTGGGTAAGTTTCATTAAAAAGCAACATTTTGAACAAAAAGCTGAGAAAATTGAATTTTGTCCAGATCAAATTCAGAATGATGATCAAAACACAGATGGAGTAGATCAAGTCTATCAAAACCCCCAAAGCTTCACAGTCCTGTACCTCTTCCTTGGTTGACATTTAATTCGGTAGTTCGGCATTTTTGATTTATGTGCTGTTTAATGTTTAATATATTTTCAATGTGCCTTATCTCTTGTTTCTGCTTCTTCGCCTGTGCTTTGATCTGGAGATTCTGAACTTGTTCAAACATGTCTTGCTTACCCATTTAGACTTTAGGCAAATATAGTCTTTTTTATGTACATTAATTAAAGGTGCAGTAAGGCGATTTCTGAGAAACCGAAACCCTTCATTACTCCGCCCCCCCCAAAATAATGAACACACTATGAAACACAGGCAACCACTAACAGCTTGCGCAAGTATCTGATGAATCAGCTGTGATTCAACAACAACAGCATAGCTTGGTTCTGTGAAACACAGCATCTGTTTTCAGGCCTTCCTGCTCTCAGAAATCTTTCTCGCGCTGGAAAGCTTTACCGTTAATAACGCGGGTCCTGAAGCTCTTTCCTGATCATAACCCCTCTTCATCTAAGTATATTCCACTGACCTTTTCTTTTTTGGTAATATCAGCCATTTATCTTTCACAGTCTTTCTTCAAATCTCCCTCTTGCTCACTCTCTCTCCTCCCCCATCATGAGTGGACACGCCCCCTACTGCTGATTGGCTACAAGATTCTTATAGTGCTTGGTCTGATCTGTCCGATCCACTTATTTCTCTTATTTAGACAGCCAGGACTATGTACAAACACATTTTTTTTTTTTTTCAGCACATGCAGAACAGACATTTTGCAAATATTCGCAAAATTGTTTTGTGTTGATTTAAATTTTGAACAGCGTTTCTCAAAAATCAATTACAGCACTTTTAAGTACAGCCAAACAGTCTAGATAAACATACAGATGGAGAGAGAAAAGGGAGAAAGGGGAGAGAGAGAAAGAGTTGAAATTTAAATTCATGAACATTCCATCAATATAAGTCTTTGTTTTGTTTTTTAACGAAATTTGGCTATTACAGGAAAACTGTAAATCCGGTCGGTTAGAAAAATTATACTGTAATCAGACAGATCAGACTGAAGGACTATGCCGAGTTTGGTGAAGATACTCTAAACAAATATGAGTGGTTAACTAAGGTTGGTTGGTAGCTAGTAATAATAAATACTAAGTCATTATTGTCCCTATCAAATAATTTATCGGTTATATTGCCACAGGGAACCATTGAAGCCTTTGGGGAAACTGCGCTCTGCTTTTCCTGACATCAATATGATATGTGAAGCTCCTTTGAGTGAGATGAAACTCTTCAGTTTCATCTAAGGTACTGCAGCTCTTACCAGGAAATCATCAATAGTGAAGATCTAGCATGCTGAAAATGACCTTGTCTTTTTGGCATCATTTCCATATAATAACCACTTTCAAGCTGTTCTAGAACTCAGATTTATACATGAAATCAATGTCTTAATCCATGTGCACAAATACATTACTGCAGTTCACATTTACATACACGCTTTTATCCAAAGCAACTTACACTGCATCAAGCTACAGTCTTCAGTTTTTGAGGTCATGCTTTCCTTGGGAATGTATGGAAATTGTCAGCATGACACCTCAGAGACCACATATTCCTGAGCAATCATCTGAATGATGTTTACACACGCTTTAAAATAGTTTAAAAAGGGCTTAAAAGAACACAAAGACTGGAATTAAATGGAGAGAAAAATGCAATTCACTTGCCAAGGCTGAATTTACTTCAATAAGGTTGTCCTTGTTCCATTTAATTACCTAACTTTTTAGTTGGTTTTTATTTTTTTTATATTAATACTAGTGTGTTTAGAGTCTTAACTGAAATATTTTGGATATATAATTTATTTCTTTGGTTGTTTGTAGGGGTGTTTGATTCCAGGTTTTTCAAAGTAGACTCAGACTACATTTACTTTACATCAAAACCGGGTCAGGAAGACTACAGACATTACGCAATTTTCTTACAACATGAAACCTTAAATTCCCCAAAATTTTTCCAAACTGTCCAAATTAGACCAATTTAGCGATGACATTACCTTGAAATGAGTAGCTATCAATGTTGTTTATGTTAAATCTTTAACTCATGTACTTATAAAGTAAGTCAGATGCAGTGTTGGGGGTAACACATAATCAGATTACTTTTTACTTCAAGTAAAATAGTAAAGTAACGCATTAATTTTAAATTAACAAAATTACTTTCACATAAGTTACTTTGTTTTCCCATTTAAAGGTTAGTAAAGGTTCCGAGGTGTTGTGTCGCTGTGTGAACATGATGGTTATTGTAGTTCTACACTAAATGTTAGCAAGCATTCTCAATGGCAAAAAAAACAAAAAAAAAAAAAAAAACATTCAATATTCGTCAAATCCATTTCAATCATACTAAGCAAAAAAAAACATTTTTTCTTCTGCAATTCAGAATGGCAGCACAGCTGACAGGTTTGTTTGCACTGCGCCCTCTACTGTACAGGTGTAAATATGCATTTCCTTCAGGCTGAGGCTTATTCATTTCACTTTAGGTGTGAAAGGGGCTTTACATTTGCCAAAAATTTAACTTTTGTTTTTTGTTATTTAAAAACAACCACACAAGCTGAGCCCAAGTGAGAAAAAAGTAATGCAAAAGTAACGTAACGCACTACAACATTACAATCCATAAAGAGTAACTAACGCAATTAGTTTTTTTTTTTAGTGAGTAACGCAATATTGTAACGCATTCCATTTAAAAGTAACTTTTCCCAACACTGGCCAGATGTAGGATAAAAGTATGTGACAAAGTAGCTTCCGCTCCAGCTCCAGCTCCAGCTCCAGCTCTCGGACGCACGGTGTAATATATACTGCACTCAACTACCATGCACTATATTAAAGTGAGTTGCGAACGAGTGAACAAGTGAGCAATTTCGGACTAGGGTTGGGCGATGTCTACCAAATTGGCATCAGACGATGTCTACAGTGAAACATCGCGATGGACGATGGAGACGATGGAGCTTCACTTTTGCATTTGAGCTTTAATCTCAACTTCCATTGAAATTATTGACTTAAAAATGCTCTCTCTGCTCTGCGCCAGCGGACACGCACCGTTAATGTGGCACGCATCTGGAGAAAGAGAACGCGCACGGAGCTGAAAGGACTTGAATAAAGCACGTTTGGCTTTAGATAAAACTACTAGAGGATACAGCGCTGAAATATCATTACCACAGACAATGGTGTGATGCTGGTGGTGCGATCCACACTGCTGTTTTGAAGCGATGCTCACTTCAACTAGAAACAGTAAAATGGCGCTACCGTACTGTTCTCAACATCGTGATGTCTGTCAGCCATCGATGATGCCGTCGTCTATCAGCCCAACCCTATTTTGGACACAGCAACAGTCAACAACGAGGGTCGATTCTTGCGCTGGAGTCGACCCTGACTCTAGGGCTATTCATAGTCGAGGAATCCAGTCGACTCCCAATCACTAGCTGTTTGTGAATAGGTTTCATTTACTCACTCGTGCCGTTTCAAAAGCTGTTTTTTTCCACGAAACAAATCAATAATTTATTGGGTATTTATGAATACATTTTGTTTATTTGGTAAGCAGCCGTGTAAAAAGCAGGATCTCACACATGTACAGCCAGTCATCTGCAACGTTACGTATTGTGTTGTTTGCTAACAGTCTAATCTGGATTTTGATTTTATACTGCATGTGGATCTTAATTAAAATCTGTCAATCTGGGGAAGCCATCGCTGACAGATTTATTCAAGCATGTGTCAGTCATCTATGTATGTGACGTTATGTACGCTCCTCTGTGAATGAAGAAGGGTTAGACCTCGGCCTCCCAGCAGGCCGAACGGGCTGATCTCAGCAGAGAGTCTCTGTGAAGATCACTGGGGCCGGATTTAATATGCTTAAGTGAGTAATGACACGGTGCGAGTGCGATGGACGCTAGAATACACTCAACCTGAGGTCATCTGAGCGGCCACACCCAGCCTCGAACTCTGCGGTCACATTCCAATGTCACTACGACCAAAATGAAAGATGCCGTTTTATCTTTATATTCTGTCCACGGTTTGTGGTTGAAGTCTTGAGAGCTGGAGGATGCTCAGCATCTGTCTGTGACAGCAAGGCAGCTCACTAGGTTTTAAAGCAGAGATTATTTATTCAATTAAACCAAGGATTTTACAAATAGGATGGTATATATTAACTGTTGACAGAATCAAAACTCACAAGATCCAGCCTCAATTCAATTTAATAAAAAAAAAAACTAAACTAAACGTAAGATGAACGTGACATCCAGGTAACAGCAAGAGCACAGACGTGGAAGGAGCAGATAGAACAGCACAGCACCCGTGTGATGTCCACATGTTAGTGTTCAGAAATCATGATTCACCCTCTAGACACAAGATCAATGACGTTTTCTGGAGTTTCCCAAAAAGTGACAGCCTGTCTGGTACCATGGTCCCATCTACAGGCAGAAACTTGGTTAGCTGTGGGATTGACTGGTGTGTTCACTGATGAAATTCCCAATCTGTGTTGCCTGTGAATAAAAAAGAAAGAAAAAAAGAAGGAGGTCAGTGCTGGTCCAAACATGGTTTGGGTCTGTGTGCAGTAGATCTGGAGCAATTGACTTCAGTTTTGCTATATAGCAATAGCATCTAAATTTACTGCAGCTAAATTGGGTTGTCACTTCACCTTTTAGTGCTTAACCCTGTTCTGTACACACAAAAAGTTCAGTCACTTACAGAAGTGACAACCACATTCTGTAACTCAACTAAATCCTGAAAAATTCAGGCAGTGACAACCGCATTTACAAAACTTCTATGCAGTGGCTTAGTCGACCAAGATTTTATTAGTCGGGTAGTCACAGAAAAAGAAAAAAAAACTCAGCAGGAAGTGGCGAATTCTCCATGAGGGAGAGATTGTTAACGGCGGGTCTTTGTGATAATTACAGTATGCCGGGCAGGAAATCCAAACGTTTGCCTATCATCAATCAACCTCAAATATGGCTTATCATTTGAAACACACAAGTAGTAGAAACTTAACATGGCCGCTCACTCTAACGTTAACCTAGATAAATGTGTGCTAAAGTGGTTGTGTGAAGTGTGGAAACTAAAGTATAGCACACCTTACTGCATGACATGGAGGCGCCAGCACGAGCACTTGCATTTTTTTTAACCTGAAATACGCTATAATTTTTGTCATACAGATAAGCGTAATACATCATTCTGAACTTTTATTTGTGTAAACTCACAATAACGTGCTTTTGTACAATAAAGAAAACAAACAGGATGTGCTTTCTGCCATCTCGGTCTCACTGAACAGCAGAGCATCACAAAAATGAACAAACTCAGCTTAGGCTACTTGCCTCACAGACATGAGAAATATATCCATAGAAAGCTTGAAATGTCTACTTTTAAACGAACCAATTAGATTAGAAAACAAATACTCTGATTATGAAAGGTGCATTTCTCTCTATAGGTGTGTTACTGCAGAAATGAGTCAGCATCGTCAACTTCATCTTTTCAGCCGACACTGACTCCGTGTCAGTGACAATAGTTTATTTTTCATAGCTTATATAGACCAGTGGTTTTCAACCTGTGGGGCGCGGCTGTGAAAGACAGACTGAATGGTGGCTCTCTCAGTTGGAAAAAGAAAACCAGTGTCGCTAAAAAGGTTTTGATGGATGACGACTGTAATGAAGGTAAAGACGATTACAGTGACATAAAGGAGACGTTCATAAGGCATGCGCGGGTCCGTTATTATGCGCAAACAAACCGCATGTGCGCTCTCGACTCACTGATCGATATAACATCGTATTTCTGCATGAACACCATTCAATATATTTGTGTAATTGTCAAAATTAATGCATGGGCCGTGCTGTATTGATTCGGAGAGGAGGGGGGCCTTGGTGTAAAAAAAGTTGGGAACCACTGTAATAGACAATTAAAATGTTATTTTATATAAAAAAAATAAATAAATACATAAAGTTACATATCTTGCTAATCATTGCTTTTGCCAGTGCTTTGCGGCAAGCTTTATGTGAGCGTAAGCTATTTATTCCGCCTCCCAGATATATTTAATTAAATTAATATAAACATGCGATGAGTCGACTAATGGCTAAATGAACGACTACTAGTCGACTAAAAAAAATCTTTAGTCGGGGACAGTCCTATTAATGACACATTTAAACGTGCATCAGAGATGTGTCTCTTTTCTGTATGCGCTGGGAATATCACATTCTGTATATCACAGGGAAAGCCGGACGAGCCTTGACTCATTCATATTCCCAGATCTTGCTAGAAAAACAGCTTTATATTTAAAAATAAGAGCAAAATATTGTGACTTGCACATTTCATAACTCCATTAACTTGATCGCTTTATGATCGAACCCCAAACAACAAGCCCAAAAACACTTATAATAAGTGGACATGGCAACACTTCAAGAGAGCGCACTGTGAAGCGGCCTTCCATGTTTTGCAGTCTTTGGTCGCTGTAATATTAATTTCAAACAAGCGGCATGCCTGAATGTGGCTCTGGTTACCATAGTGTCAATCATCGCAACACTGGGAGTGAAATTTCTAAGGCCTCTAAGTGAACAACATGATCAAAACTTTGCTGAAAAACCTGTTGCACACAATCTACTACATGTCTTCTGTCATCTGATTGATAGTTTATACTTTTTTAGCAAGTAAAAGGCCTTTTAGTAGAATTGTAAAAACATCCACCTTCAGATTGTCGTTCACGTGTCTTTTTACTGTGAAATCTTTACTGATTTTTATAAAGTAAATGTAAGATTAACTTTTATATTGTTAATATTATTTCAAGATGTACTGGACTGAGGATTTCTTGATTATCGAAACATCTTTTTTTAGAAAAATCATGTTAAAAATCAAGTTACAATCATCATTGTATTGCATTGCATTATATGTTTTAAAACTACAGAGCCTTGATTATAAAATTAAGCATTTAAATATATCATTTTACTAAGACATATTACTGAAAGATATAAAGTGACAACTGATATTTTTATGATTTTATGTAAGTAGTCTGATATACTGTTATAAAGATCTCACTGATTTACGAGCTGTCAGAATTTCATCTTACTTTTTGCACCAAATTGCATATTTGCCTCTGAATACAATTTAGGTGTTTTTTCTTCTGGGTATGAGCTCCATATTCTCACTATATCATATGACAGAAAAATCATACCTGTTTTTCAGTAGTTGATCATACGCTTGACGGCCTCAAAGCACTTCCACTTGTCTGGGATGTAGAAGGGCTCAAAGATGTGAGGAAAGGGTGTATCATATCCACAAACTCTACTGATGGGAGCCTCCAAGTTGAGGAAACACTCCTCCTGCAGAGAACACATTCAGCTCCATTAATAATTTGTACCATACAAATCTTTATTTTTCCAGAGCCTATTCACCATATTCTTAACGTAAGAGTGGCGCAGACATTGTAACTTCATTGTGTCGATGCTTCCGGTCTCATCCGCTTCCATTTGTTTTAGCTGTACAAAAACAGTCAGTTATGCTGCTTGATATTGCAAACTAGTATTTGTTTTTATTTTCATTTATTATCGCAATTAAAAACACACTGGTTTGTAGCGCAAATTATTTGACCATTTACAGCATTTTGTTACTAATTTTTGCAAATTAATCGGAATTGCCCACACAATCACTAATGCATTGCTACATAAGGTGAATACAAAACGTTTTGATGTTTTCATTCAAGTTAAATATTGAACACTTATTAAACTGATCAAAAGTATTCCTTCATGTGAAGGTGAAAAACTTTAAATCACTGATTTCATGTTGCAAGTTCTGCATCAACACTGACTATTTATCAAGAGACACTAGCTCTGATGTATGTCGATACTTATGAAATCGATTATTTTCATATTGTAGAGAGCTGATTTCACTTTGACACAAGTCCTCTGAAGAGGCACGTTTGCTTTATATGATGAACAGATTTAATTTAGACTTTTATTCGCAGACAAACACAGGTCAACGCATCAAATAAGGAAAATGGAAGCTCAAACGTGCTTCCTTGATGTACAAGAACCAAGGTGTTGAGTCTAGCGCGTCTTCAAGATTCAATTTTGAAGCTTGAAAGTTTTGGTGGAATAGACTCTCCAACAGTGTTGGGGGTAACACATTACAAGTAACTTGAGTTACGTAATCAGATTAGTAACTAGTAAAGTAACACATTACTTTGATTTACAACAACATATCCGAGTTACTTTTTCAAAGTATTACTTTCCCCAAACACTGCTCTCAAAAGGAGGGACAGAAATCTCTCCAGTTTCATTAACATCATCTTCGTTTGTGTTTTAAAGACGAAACTCTTACAGGTGTAATGTCATGAGGCATGACAATTTTCATTTTTGGGTGAACCAACTCTTTAAAGAGTATTTTTCTCTTGAATTTCTTGTGAATGCTGTTGTATTGATGAATCCCTTGCACTAGATAGGCATTAGCACGCTGTGACGATTTATCCCACAGGGATTTCTGAAGTATTAGGGCAGTAAAGAGTTCTACCCTTACTCCTATTACCACTGATAATGTTGAAAGCTATGGTGATTGTAACTTTCGTTATCTAAACGTCCTACGTTTTCCTTTCAGTTTTAAGAAAGACTTTTACCTTTAAAGAATAAGAGGTTAAAGAATAACAACAATTTTAATGGAGTCAGATTAATTATATTGGAGTCAGATAAATAACTGAATTATGCATGTCATCTTTGAACTGCTTTTTGTTCCAATTATTGGTTCAAAATAGCTGCGTAAGCATCCAGCCTTACACTGTAATTTATCCAGACACAGTCAAAGCACTGTTGAACTAAAAAACACGTCTTAAATATGGAGGAACTAGAAAAGATTGTGTGTGCAAATCATGAGCTGCATGATAAACAGCAACAACTGGAAAAAATCTCTTCATGCCCTTAGTCATGACCCCAATAAGAGGCTTTTGGAGAACTTTAAAATGAAGTATCAAGCCAGAAAACACCAAATGGAAGCTGAGCAAACCCAATTCTCAATGACAAAACACAACACTTATTTTCACAGAACCATCAAAACTTGTGCATCAGGAAAAGCTATGAAGGGTCTAATGTTTCCTCTCATACAAAGCCAACACTGAAATCGACTGTCCACGAAGACACCTTCAACTCTAAATGGACGCTTTTTGGCTTTTCCGTACCCAAGTCCGAGCACAGAAAATGCATGAGCTAAGTGTGAAACATGTCGCACTCTGGGCGAACTCTCTCGTCTGCTGGTGTTTTCTGAAGTGCCTACAAAAGAGCGTCAAGCTTCATTAAAGGGCTTTACATGACGTCCTGTATAAACACAAAAATGTGTTTTAGATTTGCATCAGCAGGCAGTTCTAGTTCTGCCAAGAGACATCAGGAAACGCTCTGCAGATCTGAGGCAGGTCCCGGATGCTCGAGTCCATCCTGCAGCTGCAGTCGGCCTGCCGCTCAGTGGCCAGAACGAGCCTGGCATCCTGTTGCTCAGCCTACACATAATCACCGTTTGGGGATTTGATGTGGCAAGATGAACATAGTGCTTCTGCTGCTCAGAAATAGATTTATCTACAT
This sequence comes from Elopichthys bambusa, assembly GCA_037101425.1. Classification (NCBI taxonomy): domain Eukaryota; kingdom Metazoa; phylum Chordata; class Actinopteri; order Cypriniformes; family Xenocyprididae; genus Elopichthys; species Elopichthys bambusa. Next base: position 4,222,149 of record CM074439.1, read on the forward strand.
GTAATAAATCTTAATTGTGTGGTCTGTAATGACTGGAAATGGACTCCAGGAAAGGACACATCAGGACATCTGCTGATAGACAGGAGTTAAAATTAGATGCAACACATTCGTTCACTTCAGTTCGCTTCAATACGTTCGTGCAGTGCAGGAAAACAATGTTTCCCATATTCCACGATCTCAAACTTTTGATGTTTTTGGCATTTACATTTGTTCATCCATGCTCTCTATCTTCTCTTCCACCATCACTGATTAGATAATCAAAGCATCAAAGTAGTTTAGTACAACTCGTGTGCTATACTCCAGATGTTTCATCTGAGAAACAGAACCAACCCAAGTGGTCCAAATACGTGCACATTCAGCAGAACTACGACACAAACGCAAAACAGAGCTAGCCAATCTAACATCAGCTAAAATTACTAAAGCGTGTTATAAAACAGTTCGGCAGACTGAATCACTACAATACATATATTCAGTAAATTATCCTTAGTTTTAAAGCCAAGGGTAATTTTGGGAAAAAACCGGACGAGTACCTGCCAACCTGACCCACGCGAAGAGCAAGAAGAAACCTCTAAATACTCTTACTGGAAAAGCAGGAGAACACAGAAGTTCAGTCTAGTCTGAAGCCACTGCACGTGGACTGAAAGCAAGACTATTACTTCAGTTTCATCAGCATATGAAAAGGCATTGTTATATCAAATACTTGACAGTTCTGTATCGGAGGCACAAATTAAAATATGAGTTAAATACCACCTGCTTTCATCATTTAATGTGATGACATTAATATATTTGTATGTGTAAATTAAGTGTCCAGTGCTTTTTGGGGCCACTGTACACGTATATAGATGTCATTACATCACATAATAAATTATATACACTACTGATTTTTTTTTTTTTCGGTCAGATTTTTTTTGTTTGTTTTTCTCTTATGCTCACCAAAGCTGCATTAATTTAATCAAAAATACAGTAAAAACAGTAATATTGTGAAATATTAGCTTAATTGTTTTTGATGTGAATATTTTTAAATGTAATTTATTCCTGTGTGTTAATTTTGTCAGCTATTTTTTAATTTAGTCTTAGTCCCGTGTCAAATGTAACTTAGTTTTTATCATATTTAGTCAACCTTGTCCTGTTTTTGTTTAGTCAAGTTTTAGTCAACTAAATGTCTGAGCATTTTAGTCTTGTTTTAGTCAATGGACATTTACATTTTCATCATACTGTATAATAGTTAAAAAGATAAAAAAAAATATATATATATTATTTTGTTTAATTTTAATTGCAATGATAGTTGTTGTTTGGGAAATGTATTCTTACACTTCATCAGAAGTTGCTCTTTTACCAGTAAGCACAAATCAACAGAATATCGATTCATATGCATGGTTTATTTTACCTCATCTAGTGTACAGATTTATTAAAGGCTGTCAATTATAGCCTAAGCTAAATAAACACCAAAGACTTTAGATATACACTCGCCCTGTCTTTATTATGAAAACTGGTAAAACAAACCTACTCTCAAATATTATAACAGAGAAATTCCTAATAGTAATTCCAATAATTCCAAGCTGTATTAATGTTTCTCCATTAAAACACTGGCAAAAAAGACAGTACATATTGCCACACAGACAATCAGAACAGAACACAGACTGGCTGAATGACACTTTCATTTTAGCAGAAAACCTCAAATGGAGATTGCTGAACTCCAGTACAGCTTTGCCATTGTGGTGAGAAATCGAGTCCCCCCAGGAATCGGGTCTCCTTTAGGACGCCAAGTGATCCTTATTGGTTCAACAGACTTGTAATGGGTATTTTTAGCGCCTGATTATAATTTCTGCTAGAATCACATTATGATTTATATTGTTTAAAATGCATTATAAATGACCATCTTTTAAACTGCCAGATTTCATAAAGCAAAAAGCTGGGCACGTATCCGTTTAACAGAAAAGCTCTAAATAGGGGATTTGAGCTCTTGATGTCTGGCAACCGCAAACATGTATGCTCGCCTAATTGAGTCTTATACAGTACTCTGAAATGTTTTGGCTCCTCTTTTTTCAGCAAAAATAAAAAGGTTTTTGGTAAAGTTTTCGTTCTTTTAACTACATTTTAGTCTCGTCTTTTTCCATCAACAACATTGCATGCTGATATAGTCACAGTTATCGTTTAATGACCTTATTATCTTTTGAAACCTGTAAATGAATGGCCAAAACACATACATTTTCCGTTTTTAGTTAAAAACAGTATGTAAATGGCCTCTTAGTCAGGGGAAAAAACTTTGTTAATGAACCTTTTTCGTCGTAGATTTCGTTAACAAAATTAACACTAGATCAAAGCTGAATTTTCAGCATCATTACTCCAGTCTTGAGTATCACATGATCCTTCAGAAATCATTCTAATATGTTCAATGTTCTAACATGTTCTAATATGTCTAATTGTTGCTCAAGAAAACATTTCTGATTATTATCAATGTTGAAAACAGTTCATATATATATATATATATATATATATATATATATATATATATATATATATATATATATATATATATATATATATATATATATATATATATATATATATATATATATATATATATATATATATATATATATATTTTGGAAACCAAGACACTTTTTTTATGAATCTTTTCTAATATTATAAACAGCTTTACGGTCACTAAATTTAATGCATCTTTGCTGAATAAAATTTCTTAGTAAAAGTATAAAATCTTACTCACCCCAAATTTCTGTATAGTAGTGTATATAATCTATTCATGGGCATCTTTAAATGTATCTATTTACACACTCTCACAAACACTTTTTTGCTGTCAGAGTGAAACCAGCAACAGCCGCAGATTATAGAGTATTCAAAGATTATCGTGACATGGAAATGCCAATATTACCGACTATGAGAGCCAAAAAAGAATTGCGCACTGCGTATTTGAGGAGCCCAAAGCCATATGAGATCTGAAACACTCACATACTCTGAAATAAGATGAAACATTTCAATTCACACTCAAAGAAAGAAGAAAAAAATATTCTGTTTTGAAACATGAGTTTCAATGCCAGTGAATTTGTTGTTTCCCACATGTTACAACATGAAATCCAAAATCAACATCAACGAGGCTGTTTATGACCAGCAGGGCTCGACAACAAGGACTGCCTGATGGCCCGGGGCCAGTGTGAACAACGCTCGAGGCAGCTGAAGGAACTGTCACTTGCCCGATTGGGCCAGTGCTGTAAGGTGTGCGTTATATACGCGGTGCGGCCGTGCTTTCCACTCGTTTTTATACGCGATATGTGAACGGCCCCTTAATCTTATTTCCGTATGGTGCCTATTAAAGTAGTGTTTATATACCGCTGGTGCTGCTTTGTTAACAGAGGTAACCAAGGAAACTCTACACTGCAAAAATGCTTTAGTATTTTGTCTTGTCTAAATGTCTAAGAATTCTTAAATCAAGATGTTTTTTACTAGATAAGTAAAATTACATAAGACATTTTTTGTCTTGTTTTCTGGAAAATAGAATCAAAATGAAGTGAGTTTTCCCCTCAGGGTTTCTTATATGTATGGAGGGGGGGGCAAGATCATTTTGGGGTCAGTAAGATTTTATACCTTTCAGTAAGAAGTCAGTAAGAAACTTTATTCAGCAAAGATGCATTAAATTTAGTGACTGTAAAGCTGTTTATAATAGAAAAGATTCCTAAAAAAGTAGTTTAGTGTGCGTGCATATTAAGAGTGCACGATTTCACTGCATGATTTAGTCTATTAAAATGCATTAGGATGCCCCCAGAATTCAAGATAATGGGCAAAAATGCCCCTGTATGTCTTTTATATTTATACAATTTAATATAGTTAACAATATTACACAAAGAGCGCCATTTTTATCCAAATATAAGCATTACAAATGTGATATTGATTTTATACAACAGTTTAATAAACAAGCAGTTTATATTAACTTACATTTTATACACCAAATCACTTGTTTCGCACTATTTCGCCAATGAAAATAGTTTCAAATTCCACAGAATTGTTTTGCGTCTCTGAGCAACACTTCCTGAATGAATCAGCCGTTTGAATGAATCGGTTGAATCTTAATGACTCGCTCATTAACAGGGACTTGCTGCCAACTACTGGTGGGTTTAATCTCACATTTAAAGCATCTTTTCATTTTATATATAATTTCAAATTTCAAACAGTATTTAACGTTTTATATTTTCAACATTTCAAAATGTTATTTAACTGCTCTTGACTGATAAACTTTAACAGAAGATTTTCAGGTACAGAAACTGTAATCTAATGTAAAACTATAAAACTTTATTAAAGCCTACATAACCTGAAAAGCACCATTTATTTAATTTGTTTATTCTGTTGTATTTATTTGTGCTATTACTTGTAATTTGATTATTTGTTCCTGTTTTATTACTTACTGTTTCATTTAAAATTTAAGTGAGTTAATCTAGTAGCTTTTGGTGTCATAACCTTATTTATTAAGGTTACATGTACCAAAAACAACAAAAACAATAACTAGGCTTATTTTATAGGCCCATTTTCTTTTCTTTTCTTTTATTTATTTATTTTTTTATTATTATTATTGTGGGGCCAGTGAAAATTTTGGCAGGGCAGGTAAAAATTTGAACCACTGACACTGCCAGTAGAAAAAAATCCTTAGCGTTTAGCCCTGACCAGCCATTAGTAATAAAAACTAAATATGTAAATAATTTAGTTCTGGGACTGTAACCTACAGTCTGTTAACTAAACGACTAAAAGCAGCGTAAATCTTCACCAGGAGTCACTCAAATTCACAGACAGTGTTACATAAGCTCCTCTCAGCCATTCAGATCCTTTAGCTCCCAGATCCTTTAGTACGTACATGACGCATTAATCAGAAGCACTGATCTGAAAGACCATTTTTAGACAATCATTCTGAACTTCACGCTATTTTTCACTTAATAATAGTCAGTGTTTGTGCATGTCAGAAGACCTCACTGTCACTCAGACATGCAGAAACATTGAATCATCTCAGCACAGTAACAAATGTCAGGACTGGATATTTCTCATGTTTTTTACCCATGAGTCGCCACAAACCAGGGTTGTGTGACATTCAGAGCTGACTTCAGATGCATTTGTAAATCACTATTGCTGAAAATGAACTGAAGTAGCAAACAGAATGCAGAACTGTCATTTGAATTTATTTATCGGAGCACAAGGTGCTGTTTTGCAAAATTAACATCTGTTCTAATGGCTGTTAATGGTTTGGACAGTACTGAAGTTAGTTTACATGAAATATAATAAGGAATTTAAAAAAAGAAAGAAAAAAAAAAACGTATGCACAGATGAATCATTCAGAAAAAATATTTATAGTATGCATTTAGAAAACGGGGTGAATATTCATTTCATGCCGACTTTAAACTAATAAAAATCTGTTGTGTGAATTACAATGCAGTAATTTCTCCCTGTTATTCAACATGCTTTATGCTAAATCATTTTAATCAAATTAATTTAAATAAACGCATGAACTGAAAAGTAAGAAATTTAACTCCGCTTTAGACACACAGATACGGTCTAAAATATGCTTGCATCATAAAAAGAGACATGCCTTATGGGGACTTTGCATAGACATTATGATTTTTTTTTTTACAATACAAACTGTATATTCTGCCCCCTAACCCTACCTCTTTCACAGAAAAATTTGCATTTTTAAATAAAAAAAAATAAATAAATAAAAAAATTGTATGCTCTATAGGCTGTTTTCCTGGCTGGATCAAACAATGTCTAATGTCCAAACATTTCTGGTATTACCATCCTTGTCGGGACATTTTGTCCACACAATGTAGGAAACACCTCACCCCTTAAACACACACACACACATTCCAGAGGGAACTGGTTGCTTTATTCATACACAGACAAAGAGAACGAGACGATATTCAATATTATTCCAACTATTCCATGGAGTTGTCCAGGAACACAGAGATTAATCTGAAATATATCCGTGTTCCAGCCCTCGATCCAGGAATAATAGTATGGTCATCTGCCGTCACAGTCTCAGCTTCTGTAAGATCCTTTGCTCAATGACTTGAAACTGAATGTGACAGAATAACACAACTAGATTCTTACCATCTCTGCTCAAGTCATGAATGAGGTGGCCAACTCACCTCAACAAGCAGCGCGATATGGCTGTATATCAGCACGCTGTGATTACCTACGGCAGCGGACGGTCTTTAAAAACGCTCTTTTGTGAGGAACTACTTCCTTCCGCCACGGATTCAAATCTCAAGTTGACAGTTTAACAGTTGAGACCAAACCTCTGTTACTAATTCTAAAACGTCACTTTAGAACTAGTAACGAAGGAACATTGAGTCGCTTTATTGAAACTCACTGTAATATGTAGAGTATTATGAGAGAGAGATCGCCTGAGCGAGTGTATTACCTGCATCTGGCTGATATTCTTCAGATCAAATTTATATTCATAATCACAAAATCAGTTTGAATGTCCACTGAGGAAAGCGATATCTTTGTCCTTTTAACATTTGAGAGGATTTCCCATCACAGCGCTAGTCAACGCATTTGTCAGTTGCGTCTCGCAAGATGTTGTTTAAAGTAAAAACAACATCGTTTCCTTGTTTCAGCCAATTTCAATATAAAAGTCTTTGCGACTGACTGACTCACTCATAAAGACCGTCTTTGCCGCCATCTAATGGCGTATTAATGTAACTTTCACTTAAGTCAAAATCATTAATGGACTCTCAATACCAATTTTATATTTATATAAAATATTTATTGAACAATAATATTTAAATCAACAACTATAGCCATTATAACAGTATAAGAGGTACAATAGGAAATAAACACAAGCAAACAGTTCAGTCAAAAGTACAAAAGCAGTGCTCTAGTTAGTACAGGATTTAATTTCAATGTAAATATAAAGTTATGAAACTTAATATAACCCTTAAGCCACATCTATTAGCTCTGGAACAAGTAATAAACCAAAGATTGCCCGTTTGATATACCCAAAAAACGAATTATACCTCATGTTTAAACACTATCTACATAAGAGCCAGCAACAAATTCCCGAAGGACTGGCCGAGATGAAGCTGTTCTCTGCGGATACATGAATGCTGAACGCTCGCTGACGGCCTGGAGCTCACATCTCCGAAAACGTCTAATATTTCCAAATATGCAATTTACAACATAGCACCTATCTGAGGTCTAAACAACTATATTCTCGCCTAAAAAAAACTACATTCCGTTACAAACTAACAGTAGTATCTATAAAAATGCGATGGGTTTGCTCATCCGCCATGACACTCACTGTGAGAATGCTGACAGCGGAGTGATTCAAACAGTGAAACGGTTCCCGTGATGATATTGGTAGAATATCACATGGCTGGAAAGACCTCTCAGCCAATCAGATTCAAAAACCAGACAGAACTGTTGTGTGTGTGTGTGTGTGTGTGTGTGTATGTGTATGTGTATGTGTATATATATATATACAGTGGGTACGGAAAGTATTCAGACCCCCTTACATTTTTCACTCTTTGTTATATTGCAGCCATTTGCTAAAATCATTTAAGTTTATTCTTTTTCCTGATGAATGTACACACAGCACCCCATACTGACAGAAAAACACAGAATTGTTGACATTTTTGCAGATTTATTAAAAAAGAAAAACTGAAATATCACATGGTCCTAAGTATTCAGACCTTTGCTGTGACACTCATATATTTAACTCAGGTGCTGTCCATTTCTTCTGATCATCCTTGAGATGGTTCTATACCTTCATTTGAGTCCAGCTGTGTTTGATTATACTGATTGGACTTGATTAGGAAAGCCACACACCTGTCTATATAAGACCTTACAGCTCACAGTGCATGTCAGAGCAAATGAGAATCATGAGGTCAAAGGAACTGCCTGAAGAGCTCAGAGACAGAATTGTGGCAAGGCACAGATCTGGCCAAGGTTACAAAAACATTTCTGCTGCACTTAAGGTTCCTAAGAGCACAGTGGCTTCCATAATCCTTAAATGGAAGACGTTTGGGACGACCAGAACCCTTCCTAGAGCTGGCCGTCCGGCCAAACTGAGCTATCGGGGGAGAAGAGCCTTGGTGAGAGAGGTAAAGAAGAACCCAAAGATCACTGTGGCTGAGCTCCAGAGATGCAGTCGGGAGATGGGAGAAAGTTGTAGAAAGTCAACTATCACTGCAGCCCTCCACCAGTCGGGGCTTTATGGCAGAGTGGCCCGACGGAAGCCTCTCCTCAGTGCAAGACACATGAAAGCCCGCATGGAGTTTGCTAAAAAACACCTGAAGGACTCCAAGATGCTGAGAAATAAGATTCTCTGGTCTGATGAGACCAAGATAGAACTTTTTGGCCTTATTTCTAAGCGGTATGTGTGGAGAAAACCAGGCACTGCTCATCGCCTGTCCAATACTGTCCCAACAGTGAAGCATGGTGGTGGCAGCATCATGCTGTGGGGGTGTTTTTCAGCTGCAGGGACAGGACGACTGGTTGCAATCGAGGGAAAGATGAATGCGGCCAAGTACAGGGATATCCTAGACTAAAACCTTCTCCAGAGTGCTCAGGACCTCAGACTGGGCCGAAGGTTTACCTTCCAACAAGACAATGACCCTAAGCACACAGCTAAAATAACGAAGGAGTGGCTTCACAACAACTCCGTGACTGTTCTTGAATGGCCCAGCCAGAGCCCTGACTTAAACCCAAGTGAGCATCTCTGGAGACACCTAAAAATGGCTGTCCACCAACGTTTACCATCCAACCTGACAGAACTGGAGAGGATCTGCAAGGAGGAATGGCAGAGGATCCCCAAATCCAGGTGTGAAAAACTTGTTGCATCTTTCCCAAAAAGACTCATGGCTGTATTAGATCAAAAAAGGTGCTTCTACTAAAGACTGAGCAAAGGGTCTGAATACTTAGGACCATGTGATATTTCAGTTTTTCTTTTTTAATAAATCTGCAAAAATGTCAACAATTCTGTGTTTTTCTGTCAATATGGGGCATGTGTGTACATTAATGAGGAAAAAAAATGAACTTCAATGATTTTAGCAAATGGCTGCAATATAACAAAGAGTGAAAAATTGAAGGGGGTCTGAATACTTTCCGTACCCACTGTATATATATATATATATATATATATATATATATATATATATATATATATATATTATATTATATTATATTATATTATATTATATTATATTATATTATATTATATTATATTATATTATATTATATTATATTATATTATATATCCACCCACTCCCACCCGCAGCAAAGGTAAAATCGCCCACTCCCGTGAGATTTACACTGGGTCCCGCAGGACCCCAATCTCAATGCAGCCCTCTAACTTGTATTTTATTAAAAAGACATATGCAAAAAAGTGTCAGGCCTGGTTGAGTTAAGTTAGTAGTGTGTTGAAACTTGCGGGTGTGACATTTCCAAAACACACTCGAAGCAGTAAATCAATCATAACACATGGTTCAGCTGACCAATCAGAGCACATTGTGCTTTTCAGAAGGAGGGGCTAGAGGAACTAAGAGTGTTACTGAGAAACTGGGAAGAGAGGAGCTGCAATAATCTAAAATCTGTTAAAAAAAAAAAAAAAATTGGGCATAATAGGTCTTCTTTAAGTGAGTAAGATTAATTCAAGCTAAACAGCAGTGCAGAAAACACTGTCAGTATGGTGTATTTCACTGTGTTCGGTCCATAATTACAAAGTCATGACTGCAGAAATGACTGTCATTGGCGTGTGTTGGGGCCTGGGAGTTTTGATGGGGGGCAGATTCACGGGTTGTCATTATCACAGACATCAGTAGCTTGACCTGAACTTGAAAAATGTAAAACCTGAACTTGAGTAGTTCAGATTTCACATAGTGCAACTAATAGTCTTTTTTTTTTTTTTTGCAACTTTTCTGTTCAATGCCATTATCTGTGCACATCCGGCTGACTCATCACTGCCCGAGTGTGCCCACCCTGCTCAAACACACACACACACACACACACACACACACACACACACACACACACACACACACACACACACAGGTGCTTTAACAAACTTTGACGTCAGTGGAAACGTGACTGATGTTTATATTTAAAGATGGGCCCTGCATCTGTGCATGGATGAATCTTGATAAAATTTCCACCATCAGCACGAGCTCGCTGAGATCTGAGACACTCATGAATGTGTACACTACTCTTCAAAAACTTGGGCTCAGTACAATTTTTGTACTGTGTAATGAATATATTAATTCAGCAAGGCTGCGTTAAATTGATCAAAAGTGACAGTAAATACAGTTACAGTAAATGCTACAAAGATTTCCATTTCAAATAAATGCTGTTCTTTGGAATAAATAAAAAAAAAAAAAAAAAAAAAAAAAAAATCACGATTCCCACAAAAATATGAAGCAGCATAACCATTTTCAACACTGATAAGAAGAAATGTTTCATTTGATTGATGGGCAATAAGAATGTTAAAAGTTGCTTTTTCTGTGATGTAATTTGAAACAAAATCAGGCCAAAACAAAGTTTGTTTTGAGTTTTAGATTTCGAAACAGCTTTGGAAAAGAATTTTGGAAAAGTTCTGGTAAACACCTCTGAACTACCATTGGTCCTTGGAACTTGCATAAAAGGTAGGTGTGTCTCATGGAAATCTTCTATTGTTAATTTCTTCTGTTCAGTGTTATAACTTCAATAGAAACTAAAGTTGTAATTTTATTTGAAAGCATCACTGACACTGTTTTTCATGTTTGATACTGTAAAGCTGCTTTCTTTAAAGCAATCTATTGTATAAAGCACTATATAACTAAACGTGACGACTTGATTGGAGTGCTGAATTGCTAAGCTGGTGCAAACATATACACATTGCCATGATCAGATGCTTTCTCATTCTCAACTGTTGTTTTCTCACCACTGTCATTTTGTTGTGTGTTTATTTTGTTATTGAGAGAAAAACGTGCAGCACATTTACATATACATCTAAATGCTGCTTTCAGGATGTTCGCAACAGTATTTTGCTGCAAAGGTATGTCAAAATGTTTACTCCTAAGCGAAGAAAGAAAAAGAACTTTGCTGTGAGTATATCAGGGCCTTAAATTACACTAGTCGGCTTGAAAGCAGAAGTCTGGGATAGGATTCATAGGACTCAAGTATATTTTGCATAATATTACTTAAATGATTGATGATGACAAAGAGAAAATGAGTCAAATAATTGTAATATCTGTGGTCAGTGGCATAAGATGGTTATAATATTCTTAAGTCAGTCATCTAAATGTAAATTGGTTTAATCTGAATTTGAAAAATAAGAATGATTATACCATGGTGACCAGCTAGTTGGTCAGACTAGTTCTTAAGTTAAATCTAGAGAGACTAATATGGGGAAGAGACAAATTAAAAATTACACAAAATTATACTAATGATTTGGGGAAAAGTGGTTGAGACGGCTCTGTGGTAAGCCAGTATGGTTAAGAGATTTCTCTGATAAAAACAAAATTGAAAACCGCGTGGTGAGAGTAGTGGGTTTGAGTGAACCCATGGTCGAGGACCAAATTAACTGAGTGCGGACTGGAGGGTCAGTCCTGGAGCAAGGCGTGTGCAGGGGGCCGTCATGGAGATAATGAAAATATCTGAAGACTGTTAGGAAAATGAATGTTAAAAATAAAAATATGACATGAAAACCTGTCTATGAAAACATGATTAGAACACTGATTATGATGCAGCAATGTTATTAGTAAGGTAGCATCTAAAAGGAATAGCTGGTGGAGAGTGACTTTATGCAAATAAATTGAAGCCCGTTCTATAACATATTAATCAGATAACTTGGATACATAATATAGACGTAACATTGCAATTTGTATCGGCACAAAAGGATGCAAATGCCAGTGAACTTTAAGTTACGCGCTATAGCGAGAGAGCGAGAGAGAGAGAGAGAGAGAGCCTCTTAATGACAGCGTGATGAAATACGGGCAAGGACAGAATTTACTCTAGATTTCTATAAAGTTCTCATTATAATGCTATGTTTATGGCAGATGTGCTTTATTTTTCATCTATATTATTAAGTGATTCCATAAATCGCCTGCGCATTTTCAAAGCCATACGAATTATGCCATTGAACAAATATGACTAGCACTGCTGCATTATTATAACATCAGTTTTTTTTTTGTTTTTTTTTAAAGAAACAGCTAAAAGCAATATGACCATCTCAAATAACTCAGATAATCAATATCGGGCATTGCATTTGAGCATGAAACTAAACAATGATATGCAGAGCATTCAGCATGTTAATAAATGTTGATATCACAACGCATCCTATATTAGATGAATCAGATGTAGCTATTACAACCTTCATCTGCAAAAGGTTTGTAAATGCAAACGTGAGCTTGACCGAAAGTGTAACTCCGATTGCGCTTTAAAAAGTGTCACTATTGTAATTTTTTTTATTTTTTTATTTTTAATTTTATTTTCTAATATTTCAGCAATATTTTGGATTCAATTTGCACTTTCTGATACATGTATGAAAATCACTGATGATTATTGCTAAATTAATTATGAATAGAATTGAAAGGATATTACAATCAGAGCTCAGGGCATCGGCCAAAGTGCTATTAACTAATCAGGAAGAAAAAAAACAAAAAAACATTTCGATCATCGTTTAAATGATCGATCGTCGCTGTCACGGTCGAGTACTCGAGTACTCAATCACTGTTGCACATCCCTAATTCACATAGGGGTATTCTCTGCTTTTACTGTTATTTTTATTTCTTATGCATTCCATTTTTATTCTTATGTATTTGTTTCGTTTTCACGTAAAGCACTGAATTATCACTGTGTATAAAATGTGCTATATAAATAAACTTGCCTTGCCTTAATTTATGCCACAGTAAAAATAAATGGAACTTTTTTTATGAAGTCCAAATATTATTTTGTAAAATATTGGGTCAAAAAGCACTAAACACTTGAACACAGGGCCTAAAATTAAGTTTTTAACCACACCTGGCAATGGCGGGTGACTTAAGAAAATGTACCGGCCGTTAGTATTTTTTTAATTTAAATTTTTTAAATTTATTTATTTTTAAAATCGGCCATGAAACCGTTTTTGACACCAACATTTTAGATACCAGTGAAAATTCACAATTCTTTATTTCAATTTCGAAACCAAAAAACTACAGCTAAAACTACTAGCCCAACTCATACATTTTAAACATTATTTAAGTAAACAGCGAGTAATAAAATAAGAACAAATAATCAAATTAAAAGCAACAGCACAAATACATACAACAGAACAAAGATACAAATAAAATAAACCGTGGTTTTCAGGTAGGTCTAACGGAAGTATTCAGATAATTTAATAAAACATTCAAATGTAAAATAACTGCATAGTCTTCACTGTATAAATTAAACTGATTAATCCTTATTTAAGTTACAAAAGTTATTCAGTCAAGAGCAGGGAGTAATTTTTTTTGTTTGATTAAAAACACAGACAGCAGCAGGAATATTAGGCTGTTGTCACTTTAGGACATAATGCACAGATCCGATATACTGATATTGTTTACGTGGTAACACTTTACAATAAGGTTCATTAGTTAAACATTAGTTAATGTATTAACTAACATGAACTAACCATGAGCAATGCATTTGTTACTGTATTTACTATTCTTCGTTAATGTTTGTTCATGTTAGTTCACAGTGCATTAACTAATGTTAACAAAATTTTAAAGATGTATTAGTAAATGTTAAAATTAACATTAACAAAGATTAATAAATGCTGTAGAAGTGCAGTTTATTATTAGTTCATGTTAACTAATGTTAACTAATGAACCTTGTTGTAAAGTGTTACCGTTTATGTTCACTTAAAACATAACCTACTATGTTTACTAAGATATATATATATATATATATATATATATATATATATATATATATATATATATATATATATATATATATGAATTTGTCCATTCAAGCGCAAGAAGACAAAGAGAACTCAATTTAGTATTTGTGCGCTGTCTAAGATACGGTTTCTGGGCGCGCGCTTCGGTTGTTTAAACTTCACATGCAGCGTGTGAGTAACGAATTAAGTTCCATTTCACATCTTTTCGCACTTGAATATTTAAATTGGCATGGCTTAACTTCTGACGTTTGTTCACGCTCATCTTCTTACAACACTGCATTGTTAGAATTCATAAAAAAATGCCAACTTGATTGACATCATTTCATATACTCGCCAACGCTGATTTTTACTCATTTGGCGCTTGCCGAGTGTTAATAGGTCATGCTTGAACATAATCAGTGCTAGTCAATCTCTAATTCATGACATCCCCAAGAGCCTTGATTTTCCATCTGCTTCTTACCTGAACCGTAGAGCTGATCTCAGCAGCAAAGCCTCCGGTCACTGGAGCCTCATGACTGATGAGCAGCCGACCCGTCTTCACCACCGACTGGAAGGAAAGAGAACATGTGCTAAAACACAACTGAATTCAGAAAGCACCCAAAGAGCTGAAAATCAGATGATTTTATAACACCAAATTTTTAATAAAAGACATGGATATGCGCACAAGTGTTTGTGTTCAGACAAAGTTGGGTCCATATTATTTCAGGCATACAAACCCGATTCCAAAAAATTAGGGACACTGTACAAATTGTTATATATACAAAAATTTACAAATCTCATAAACTTATATTTTATTCACAACAGAATATAGATAACATATCAAATGTTGAAAGTGAGGATTTCATGAGAGCTACACATTCCAAAAAAGTTGGGACAGGTAGCAATAAGAGGCCGGAAAAGTTAAATGTACATATAAGGAACAGCTGGAGGACCAATTTGCAACATATTAGGCTCTTTTTATACCCAATCATGTTGCCAATTGACCTATCAGAGTGGCAGTGTCAAGATGGGCAGAGGATCACCAATTCCCCCAATGCTGCGGCGAAAAATAGTGGAGCAATATCAGAAAGGAGTTTCTCAGAGAAGAATTGCAAAGAGTTTGAAGTTATCATCATCTACAGTGCATAATATCATCCAAACATTCAGAGAATCTGGAACAATCTCTGTGCGTAAGGGTCAAGGCCGGAAAACCATACTGGATGCCCGTGATCTTCGGGCCCTTAGACGGCCCTGCATCACATACAGGAATGCTACTGTAATGGAAATCACAACATGGGCTCAGGAATACGTCCAGAAAACATTGTTGGTGAACACAATCCACCGTGCCATTCGCCGTTGCTGGCTAAAACTCTATAGGTCAAAAAAGAAGCCATATCTAAACATGATCCAGAAGCGCAGGCGTTTTCTCTGGGCCAAGGCTCATTTAAAATGGACTGTGGCAAAGTGGAAAACTGTTCTGTGGTCAGACGAATCAAAATTTGAAGTTCTTTTTGGAAAACTGGGACGCCATGTCATCCAGACTAAAGAGGGCAAGGACAACCCAAGTTGTTATCAGTGCTCAGTTCAGAAGCCTGCATCTCTGATGGTATGGGGTTGCATGAGTGCGTGTGGCATGGGCAGCTTACACATCTGGAAAGGCACCATCAATGCTGAAAGGTATATCCAAGTTCTAGAACAACATTTGCTCCCATCCAGACGTGGTCTCTTTCGGGGAAGACCTTGCATTTTCCAACATGACAATGCCAGACCACATACTGCATCAATTACAACATCATGGCTGTGTAAAAGAAGGATCCGGGTACTGAAATGGCCAGCCTGCAGTCCAGATCTTTCACCCATAGAAAACATTTAGCACATCATAAAGAGGAAGATGCGGCAAAGAAGACCTAAGACAGTTGAGCAACTAGAAGCCTGTATTAGACAAGAATGGGACAACATTCCTATTCCTAAACTTGAGCAACTTGTCTCCTCAGTCCCCAGACGTTTGCAGACCGTTATAAAAAGAAGAGGGGATGCCACACAGTGGTAAACATGGCCTTGTCCCAACTTTTTTGAGATGTGTTGATGCCATGAAATTTAAAATCAACTTATTTTTCCCTTAAAATGATACATTTTCTCAGTTTAAACATTTGATACGTCATCTATGTTGTATTCTGAATAAAATATTGAAATTTGAAACTTCCACATCATTGCATTCCTTTTTTATTCACAATTTGTACAGTGTCCCAACTTTTTTGGAATCGGGTTTGTAGATGCATTTTTAAACCCCTAAATCTTAATGTTGCTTTCAGTTTTCACAGCATACTTCTTGAATTCTGCTGAATTGCAGCACACTGTAGGTACCAAAGGTACCAAATTTGCAAAACATCGTTTACTGCCCTGCCGCCCAAAGTATACTTCGGCTGTCCACGTTATACAACAACATCAGGAGGGTCTGCAGTAAATAAAGCATCCTATCCTTCTCTATCGTTTTTGTTTTGGTTCTTGATCTAAACTTTGCATGCAATGGTGGATGTGCTACTTTTCTTCTTCTATCCTCCTAAGTGAATGTCCTGTAAATGACATGACTCAATGCTGCCCTCTGACGTCTGGTAGAGTAAAAAAAGCATTTGTACCATGCATGTGTCAAACCGGTCCATCCGCACTTGAGTATACTTTGAAAGATCAGCAGACACGACTGTGAGTGAGATGGAGCGGAAGGTGGAAAATGTATACCCTGGCCTTAAGAGATTACTTATTTATTTACAGTAACAGTACAGTACAACCTGATCAGGGAACCAGTGTTTGATTCCGGCTTGAGTCACTCATTTCTAATTCCAATGAAACAAAGGTGAGGTGTTTAAAATGGCAAAATGTGATATTCAAATCAGAACACAGAAACCTTCTGTGGAGGAATCTGGAAATGGTGCAAGCCCAATTCACATTGCTTGCACAAGCACTGAAGCTCAATGCATTTGAAAACGTGGCCACTGCATTTATTAATTAGTGCAGACTGAAAACACCATTTGCTGCTGATTATGAATTCTGTTTAATGTTCAATTTCAGTGGTCATTATGACTTCAGTCAAATAGCCTTTCAGTTAGCCTGATAAAAATAAACAGCAGGACGCAGCTGCAAAGCCCTGACCCAACATCTGCAGGACTCATCAGAATCTACGAGGTATAAAACTGACAAAGCCAGCTCTTCAAAAGGAGAAAAACAGGTGCAAAACAGCAGATCGCAAGAGCACTCATCCTTGCGCTGGTGGTCAGGCATTTCCTGCAGAAAGATTTTGGTTTGTTCTGTAATCCGAGTAATTATATAAAAGTCTTGATCTTGCTCGAGATAAAAAGGACAAATGTTTGCCGTTTCATGACTTCATGACGCATCTGCTGAGAAGAATGTGAAGAGGTCTAGTTATTGAGCTGCAGGTTCAGCAGGTTTCTGTGGAGCTCCACAGAGACACAGAAGAAACTACACCTACAACATCCGCAGCAGGATATTTCCTTCAATGTGTGGCAAATGTTATAATTAAAATGTTCATTTCAGTCATCATACACATTGGTATTGTTTATTCAGCACTTAAAATGGACAAACAGGCCATATATTACCAATTCACTAAGAAAACATCCTTCAAAGTTGAGATGTCGTAAACCTCATGAACTCTGGCAAATCCACTGACTAGTTCTTCTTTTAAAGTGCTCATAGAAACAGTGACAAGTTGCTAATAAAACACTTTCCCAGTAGACTTATAAACTGAACAATTACTCCCAGAAGTGGCCAAATGTGGCCAGAAGCCACTAATTTCTCAGAGCTTGCCGTTTTAACCCTATAACGCATAAAGGGGGTCAAATCGACTTGGCATGCTGACTTTTTTGCTCTGAACCAAGAATTTGCCTCAGACACCAAACCCGTGTCTGAATTAGGGTTGTCAAAAGTACATGTGCTGACTTTGGTACCAAGTTGGTACTGACATTTTAAAAATGTGATGATACCAGCATTTCCCCCTAGCATTTTGAGTGCTGTTGAGAGGATTCTTAAACACCTCTGATTGGCCGTTGTGTTCACACGCTCAACAGATATGTGTGCGATTGGCTACAATGATAAACACTTCAAAAACATGTCGTAAATAGACATCAATGAGTGCTTCGATAGATACGGGAGAGCTTGAAAGCAGGCTTCCATCCTAAATGTATGCAGCCAAAAAGTTATTTTTTTTATTTATTTATTTATTTTATCTGACCATAGAACGTTTGAAAAGTAACTGACACTACTGGAACTTCAAACGGGATGGGTTCTATGGTCAGATGAAACAAAAATTAAAAAATTAAAAATTAAAAAGCAAACACTCGAGTTGGGTTTAGTGCACACAGGGATAAAGAAGTACCCCATATGTGCAATGAAATCTACTGCTGGATTTTTAATGTTGTGGGCCTATTTTTCTGCCAGAGATCCTGGACATCTTGTTCAGATACATGGTATCATGGATTCTATCAAATACCAACAGATAAAAAATCTAAATCTGACTGTCCCAGCTAGAAATCATAATGGGCCATGGTTGGATCTTCCAATAGGACAATGATCCAAAATAAACATCAAAATCAAAACTGGTCACTGAGCACAAAACCGGTCACTGAGCACAAAACCAAACTTCTGCCATGGCCATCCCAATTCCGTGACCTGAACCCTATAGAGTATAGACAGTGAGTGGGATGAACTGATGACGAAAAGCCCCAACATGGAGCTGGAAATCTGAAGGATCTGGAAAGATACTGTATCGAAGAATGGTCTCTAATCTCTTGTCAGGTGTTCTCCAAACTGATCAGGCATTATAGGAGCGTGTACGTCTTGGAAGATCATTTTTAGTCCATCTCTTATCCTGAAAAGTCTGTCTTGCAGAGATGGACTAAAAATGATCTTCCAAAACTTACTTACTGATTCTGGAAGTTAAATTCTTCAAACTGGTACAAGAGGGTGTGGTGCTGGTCCTTCAATAGTCACTCTCAATCTGTCTGTCTATAAAGCATATATATATATATATATATATAAAAACAAACAAAAAAAACAGTATTCAACAGTATAAATTGGGGGTCATTTTTTTAGGATTCTTTACCTAACCTAAGTCTCTGAGATCCTGACATCTTGCACTTCTGAAGACTCCAGGTAGGTTGCAGTTCTGGAAAATGGTGGCGCTGGAGACTGAAGGGTTCCTGATGGTTTCACACTTAATTCTTCACCTTAATTCTTTTGCAGTTAACATGCGTCTTTTCTTCTCTACCTGTTTTTGTCTGACCCTGCTGACCCAGTGAGCATTTCACTGTCCAACGGTCATGCCTAAACTTTGCAATTTCTACTATTGCATTAGTATTGCATTCTTCTCATGGGCATTTAATACTTTTTGTCTTTTCAGTTCGAGTTAGAACTCTTTTTTGGCTCATTTTGCCTGTAAAAGAAAACCTGCCTAATAATTATGCACACCTGAGTATAAGGCGTTTTTCACTTCCAGCCTTCATAAACAATTATATCTCACTTATAAATGATTACATCCAAAATGAATAGTAGTTATTAAGATTGACGTGGTTTGGAATTGGTAAAAATTTAAAAATTTCAACTTGTCTAATAATTCTGCACACGGTGTACAAAGAAATTTGACTTTGGACATGACAGTTAAATGAAGAATAATGAATGATTTAACAATAATTCCACACCTCATTAACAATTTGGTCAAACGCCAGAGACTTCGAGTCATTGTAACTGTTCCTGATGCCTCAAATACCAGCGGACTGAGACGGGCACAGCGGCAGAATCTTGAGGTTGTGTGCTAGCAAGGGTGTGAGATTTCGATAAGACAGTAAGTATGCAAGGGTGTGACTGAAGGCATTTTTTATGGCTGTCCCACAACAGTCAGAGCTCTCTGTGACACTGCAGCACGACCAACAAACACATTTTATTGTTCTAATTGAGTTCTAGATGTTTTTTTTTTTTTTTTTTAAGACAGACCTGGTCAGGAAACAGAGACCAGATTCAGACAGCATTAGTTCAGAGACATACTTGATGCAAGCAGAACGCTTGGCCAACACGCTGCAGGTGTGCTCTTCCACTGAACAAACTTAACTTGCATTACTGTGGCGGTAATAAACCTCAGTACTCAAGGGAGTGATACGGTTTCCTTCTAATGTCCATGCTATTAAACCAGACGTTATTCAAGTAGCTAGATATAAACATGTAGACAGTTCAACTATCATGCTCAGCAAGATTCTTCAAACTTTTCATCTGTAATTACAGTGTTTAAACTGAAAGAGAAACTGAATATAGAACATGGTAATGTCTTCTACACCCCCCTTTTTTACACAGATTTTTTACAGAGTATGTTTGTGTTAATGCGAAAAACTCTCCAGTTAAAGCTCACGAGTTCGGTAAAAGTGATGTGGCACTTGCTAACCCGGTCATCCCACCCAACAGCTTCAGGAGTGAACAGAGTGTCAAGGAAAATCCTGAAGAGGCACAGCACATACCACAGATTGTTCAGACGCAAACAACCGTCGACTGTTATTACTGTATCACGGGACAGAACGTCACTTCCCTGGAGCGAGACTCTACAGTGACAGATTGAAACAGCTTTGAAACATGTGGAGGGAGTCACGTACTGAAAAGGCTAATGACAAATCACACTATTAATGGACGGTTGAGGTTGAATGCTATAATGATGAGACGGCGTCATTGCACAGGTGACTTTCCTATGGAATGATGTTAGCCAATCACAACAGGGGGCGTCGATTCAGACGACAAAATATTGGCTTAAATTATAAGTGGACAAATACCCATTTAAATGTAGCGTAAGTGTGCAAATACTTCTCAGGGACACTGTAGATGCCACAAAGCTAATAGACACCACATAACAGCCACACAACATATTTAATGGGCTCATTTAAAAAAATATGTAACTAAACTATCATTGAAAAGTCTCTTATGCTCACCAAGGCTGCATTTTGGTATCCCTCTGCCACCTGTCTAATTCAATTCCTTGTTCATACATTCTGTCAAAACAGCTTTCAATTTACCAGCAAAACAGCTCAAGGAAGAAACCTAGGAGTACAAACACAGGCCCAAAGTGAAGTCATCCTATTTTGTCTTTATGAGGTTCCAGTGGCATTTTAAAACACATGTCTCTGTCTTCATGAACTGAGCAGACAACTTAATGAGAAGCTAATGTGTTGACATTAACTACGGCCTGTGGCGCGGATGACGATTTTATTGTCCAATGTGCCGTGCCTATGTATCCCGGACAGATGAATGTTTCTCATTGCCTCTCGGATTCAGAATGCAGTCCTTCTAAAAAAGGACCGAGCTAGTGGTCAACGCTGTCATCCAACTGCTTATTTACGGCTGACCTCTCAACACCAGCAGTACAACGTGCTCATTTCAAAGACTGACTGACCCAAGATGAATAGAGAGAGGAGGCTTTTCTTGGACACTCATACTCTCGTTTTATTTCTCTCTCTCTCTCTCTCACACACAGGGAAAACACGCAAGTCGTTCACGTTCTGATGAGACTTTAACAGCAGTGAGTATCTAAACCAGAGTCATGGCGATATTTTTGTGTATTGTTGGGGCTTTAGAGTTCATGGTAATCCTAAAAAAAAAAAAAAGGACTTTTCTATAATAAACAATTCTAAAGCTGCACAATTAATCAGAATAAAACTGAAAAGAGTGATATGGCTAACATTTAATTTTGAAGAAATTAAGACAGCCATAAATATTATTGTAAATTTGTGGTTATAATTATATTATTTTTCATTTTACAATAATAGTAATTTATTATAATTAATTATTAAATAATAATAATAATAATAATAATAATAATAATAATGGCCAATTTTTAGCCATCACAACTATCCAGTTATAATAAGAGTTATGCTCTGAGTCAACTGTTTTGTGATAATAACGCAATAAATCATGCCACGACAACATTTTTGGACAAGCTGTCGTACAAAGAAATAATGAACATGCAAAAACAAGAGAGATTCAACAAAATATTAATAACCTGTTATGTTGTAGTCAATATGCTTTTTCCTGTGAGCTTTTTGTTTTTCTATGCATTTTTTTGCCTTTTTGCCAAATAACTAAGTTTAGTGTTTTGTTCCTCCCTCATATTTAAAAAAAAAAAAAAAAAAAAAAATACATAAAATATTTTGATGGTTTAATCGAATATGTAGGGTCAATAAAAACAAATATCCCCTCCAGACATCACTTTTGGCCAGTACTGTATAAAGTTAATTAAAACCAAATACAGATAGTACGCCTGAAGTTGAAGTTACCTCCAAAAAGTCCAATGGTGTGAGGAGGACCCTATTGTAATTGCTCAGTCAATTATTTTACTTCTCCGAAATGAATTGCATTTGAGATGCTCGTGCTCGAAAACTCATTAAACTTTGCACACGCATCAGAAGTGGTGAAAATTTACGTCTGATATGAGTTTCAGAATTAGGTGTGGCAAAATGGCTCGATAGCGCCACCTACAAAATTTCAATTGAGCGCCCTTCGTTTCAGGTACAAGTGTGAAATTCAGTAGACATGTGTAACAGCCCAATACCTACAAAAAAGTCAGTGGGTGCAAAATCTGAAAATCCAACAGGAAGTGAGATATTTAGAATTTTCTCTGCAAAATTTTTGCAGTTTTTGCCATTTCCATACCTTGTACTTTAACAAACTCCTCCTAGAGCTTTAATCAGATCAACATCATATTTGGTCAGTCTAATCTAAAGGCCTTGGCAGTGTTAAATTGTGAAGATCTAGAGTTTTCGCTGAAGGGCGTGTCCGTGGCGGCCTGACAAAATTCGATGTTTCGCCATGAAACAGGAAGCTTTTGTACTGTAAGTTAGGCATACGATGTCCGATCTGCTCCAAACTTCACATGTTTGATAAGAGTCCTGGCCTGAAGACATCTTTATGGTAATATTCAGTTACAGTCAAAGCGCCACCTGTTGGCAGCAGGAAGTGTGGCACTTTGAAATGACTTTGCCAAAATTATCTTGTATTTACTCGCTTACATGCATGTCACCCACTATTCAGTGTTTTCCTGAGGCCAACGGGTGGTGGTGAGCCCGGGCTAGAGGGCCCTTTCATCACCCTTTTCATGCGGCTTTAATTGCATTTTTAAAATCTAATGTTACCATGATGGTGTTTAGTGTTTGCGTGAATGACACTCTGCACCTTCTATATATTAGTATTGTCCTTCTCAGCTTTTGGAAAAGCTGCTTGTAATGAGCTTTGATTAATCACTTGATTCTCAGTACCACTGTGTTTGGTGGTTGTCAGTGTATTACAAAGGTACAAAACAGATAGTACTTCAATATGGTAAATTAACATTATCACAGTTAATGAATTTTTTTTTTTTTTACCATAAATTTAACAATTTCTTTTACAGTGTGTAAAATAAAGTTATGAACAGTTATTATTACAATATAAACCTTTAAATTATATGGTTTTGAACTGGAAAAGAAACAGTAAACTAAGTGCTGTCCCGTAAAACCTAAAACGTTGCTACTGTATTTTTTTACGGTAAAGTTCTGGTAACCACAGCTGCCGTTTTCTCACCATTTTTTTCATTGTGGATGCCAATGATTTTTCTGGGTCCTGAAGCAAAACCAGTTGAGAACCGCTGCTTTAACAACCCCTTTCATCATCTTCATCTCCTAAATGGGCTCCGAACCATAATGTATAATGACCGCAGCGACAGCAATACAGTCTCAATATAGGCAGCTGCACAATAGCCAGACAATAGCCCAAAATAATTACACGTTACTCAGGGAGCAAAAATGACCAAAACCTCTGAGGTCTTTATGTCAAAGCCTTGCCGTAACAGAGCTCTCTTACCGCGCAAGGGACCATAATGATGATGAAACGGTTTTTATTAGCGGTGCGTTTGAAAAAGTACATCAATGCTTTCAGACACATTCGTAGATATTACACAGCTACGGAAAGAATCTTGTGCAGAGGGACAAACAGGATACATGGTCTAAAACTGCTAGAAAAAGACATAACAGCTCACACTGAAGACTCACCATTAGAGACAATCATACGTGGCTTTTATTTCTGTTACTGTACACTGTCATTTTTGTTTAGCATATATTAAAAATCAACATGAAATGGCATTCAAAGCACATTTAGGGGACACATTAATAGGCGAACAAGTAGTGTTTTAAGAATCTGAAAGTTTTCTAGACAAGTGCAGTGTGGGGCTTTTCTCTACTCCTCTACATTATTGATTTTTGAGAATTACTGATTATTGTCATCATAGGCAGCGGAAAGCCTAATAAGCTGCATTCCAACCAATGCACAGATTTATTTTAACATATCAGATGTTTTGTTCTGTCCTTAAGACATAAATGACTGTGTTTATATAAATATTGCATCATAAAAGCCCTCGGAAATGAAAGTGTATTTAACCGCTTACACAGTCACAGACCGCTGCCTGCAGAAAGCGTCCTTCAGAACGAACACACAATGCGGACGTGTCCATTTAAAAGCTCAGTAAATGAGCTTCGTTTGTCGAATTTATACCATTTCAAATGGCAAAAATTATGCCTTCGTAGAGCATGTGGAAGGGAAAACTCTAAAATACTGGCGAAACCACACATTGTCAAGCAAAGTGCATGTTTCTCACAGCATATATCCTGTGTAATGAAGTCCCTTGCATTTTACTTCAATCATGAAAACCTATGCAAGTTTATATATTTGTTTGAAGGTTGTGTGTGTGTTAGAATACACAACTGTCTCCAAACTAAACTCTTGAACGGAGTCAGAATCCCTGAAGAGAAAACTGCGATGCACCCGAGAACTTATTTTTTCTCCCATTTTAATGCCTAGTATAGTTCCAACTTACACTAAAGAACTAAAGAAATTTAACTTGATGTGTTTGTATATCAGCGATTTTATCTATCTGTTCAATCAACAAGCAATATCGCACAAAAAGCTGTGAATGGGAATAAAGGACAGATCTGGGCGGAGAGAATGAGAATTTGATGTTGATCATAAGGGGTTAAAGTCCTCTCTGCCCTGAGCTCAGCACGTCTGTGCGCTTTGTACCGCTGTGGCGACGGTGGCGGATCCTTTACTGCATATTGTGCAGCAGGGCTGTGATTAGGACGGGCCGCTCACTGGAGGGAAATATCATGTTTACTGCTGTTCCCATACACACCCTGCACGGCACAGTGCCAGGGGTCCTGCTGGACAATCCTTTAAACCTCCTGTTGTCTTGTGGTCAATTATGTGAATATTTTTCATTTAGGGTCATGAATGTGCATGTAAAGTTTGCAGCACTGAAAAGAGTGTATCGTTTTTGAGAACCAGACAAAATATCAGTAAATACTACTTGTTAGATACCATTTATACTTGCTCTTAGCTATACCTCAGTATGTAAATAATCACTACAAGTGAACTTTTTTGCTCACCAGCCACTGTGGCTAATGGATTTCCAAAGTTACTAGACACTTGGCATTTTCACTGGCCACAATTTTGACATTGATACCATGGGGAAAAACTGCCATTTGGATATTTATAATATTACCTCATAATTTGGCAGCAGGTATATTAGGCTGCTGTCGCTTTAAGACCTGACGCACAGATCCATTATACTGTTACACATGCGTTTTCTTTCTCAAGTGTTTGCGTTCACTTAAAACATAACTGACTGTGTTTACGTGAATACACGCCTAGACAAACATTGACATTATTTTGTGTGTATTTGACTGTTTAAGTGCAATAAACAGCAAAAAAAAAAAAAACTCAGTTTAGTACTGAGATATGGCTTTATTTGTAGGTGTGAGCACAAAATCTGCGGGAATGAGTAAAATTATGAGCTATATGCGCAATCCCATGCTGAAATTCAAGCCCTGTAACACCAACAATATTCAACTGGAGCAAATGAAACGAGTGAGGGGAGGCAGGTTTATGTGCCAACTCACTGTCCAAGAGAACGAGAAAGCGCAACTGGTATTATGTATCTATTCTGGAAGAGTTTCAGATATTTCAGTATGGATATGTACCGAAAAATCTATATTTTTGACACTTCATTGCACTGTTTATTATTTAAAATGCCTTTTTAAAAGACTGTATATATATATATATATATATATATATATATAATATTCAACCCGCCAAAGTGGCTAGAAGGAGTGACTGCGTTACACGCCACTGCTGAAATCCACCCGCATTTGGTGGGCTGGCGGGTGTTAATATCAAGCCCTGGTCATGACCAAAAAACATCACAAATTCTTTCATTTAATTTATCTGTGCAGCTAATTTTAAACAAAAATATGCGTGTCAAATTGACCACTTGACCCATTAGAAACAACCCAACAGAAACAGATTGGAATTAATACATTTCGTATTTTTTCACCTCTGACAAGCTACAATAGAGGTTTTCTGTTTTTTACATGAATCTTTAGTGCTTTTCATGTTGTAAATTTTTGGCAAATTATATTGTCAATTTGATCTGCAACACAAACTTTGTACCCAGTTTTTGGGTTACAATCGTTATACAAACTAGACAACTACTTGACTAGTCCTGCCCCTTAGTCTTCAGCTGCACTTGTTCTATATACGGCAAAAGCGGGATAAAAATAGCTGCCCACAACTTTCACAGTTCTGACTAACCAAACATGTAATCTATCAAGACACTACAGGAAGAGAACATTTACACATCCTGCCCACAATATCGATGTGCCACTGATGTGGTGCATTATATTTTATGGTTAGTGAACCTTTAATCAGAGGCCACCACATGGAAATAACTTACAAACACCATGTGATATCCATGACAAATAGGCTTTAAGCACAGCCTGAATTCTTAATCAGTGTTTTAGCGAGTTAGAGCGCTATTAGCACGCATGGGAAACAGGCGGTCAGAGTGTAATTCATGCACACGCATATTAGAGTGACAGGCCTTCGGCCAACATGAAGCCTAAACGCCAGGGGAGCCCTCAGACTAAAATAGTTCCAAACAAGCCATAAAGCCCAATTAAACCCGATTTAGCCAACTCAGGCAGGCCTGACATGACCTGCCTTTATCCCTCAAAACAGGCCACCACCCCAGAGCAACAGAAAGATCAAAAAACACTATAAACACCGTTAGGGAATCCAAAAGTACAAGGGCAAACAAACCACATCATGGAGAATGCAGAAGGCATTTCAATAAATACAGTTGCGAGAAAAAGTATGTGAACCACTTGCAGAATCTGTGAAAATGTGAATCATTTTAAAATAAAGGAGATAATACAAAATGCATGTTATTTAGTACTCTCCTGAGTAAGATATTTTACATAAAAGATGTTTACATATAATCCACAAGACAAAAAAATAGCTGAATTTATTAAAATAAAAATGTGTGTGGTTACCTGGATGATCTACGACTTTTTTTTTTGTGTGTGTGATGGTTGTTCACGAGTCTCTTGTTTGTCCAGTTAAACGGAGCTCTGTTCTTCAGAAAAATTCTCCAGGTCCTGCAGATTTTTCAGTTTTCCACCATCTTTTGCATATTTGAACCCTTTACAACAGTGACTGAATGATTTTGAGATCCATCTTTTCACATTGAGGACAACTGAGGGACTCAAACACAACTATTAAAAAAGGTTCAAACATTCACTGATGCTCCAGAAGGAAACATGATGCATTAATAGACGGGGGGTGAAAACATTTGAAATTTGAAGATCAAGGTAAATTGTATTAAATTTGTCTTCCGGGAAACATGAAAGTATCTTCTTTTGCTTCCGGAGGGCAGTACTAAATGAAACAAATGTATATTTAAACAAAATAAGAAAAAATTAGATGACATCATCCTGTTCAAAAGTTTTTTTCTGAAGAACAGAGCTCAGTTTAACTGCTCAGGACAAACAAGAGACTCACGAAGAACCATCACACAACAAACAAACAGTCGTAGATCATCCAGGTAACCACACAGTATTAAGAATCAGTGGTTCACATACTTATGAATGGGGTTATTTTAATAAATTCAGCTATTTTTTTGTCTTGTGGATTATATGTAAACATCTTCTATGTAAAATATCTTACTCAGGAGAGTACTAAATAAAAAATAACATGCATTTTTTATGATCTCGCTTATTTTGTTAAAATTTTGCACATTTTCAAAGATTCTTCAAGTGGTTCACATACTTTTTCTTGTAACTGTAGGGTTAAAAGATCTAAATTCATTCAATCCTATATTTATTTGGTTAATGTAAGTTTAACACACACACACACACACACACACACACACACACACACACACACACACACACACACACACACACACACACACACACACACACTGGAGTAAGTGATTGCAAGAAAAAAAAAAAAATAATAATTTTCCACTAAATAAAGTCACACCAGGCCAAAATTGCATTGAGAGAAAAAAAAAAAATCATACTATAAAGAGTATGAGTCACATTTTATCACTACATTCAGAAATAGAGTAAAATACTAGTAAATACAATTTACAAAAAAAAACAAAAAACATTTTAGTTCAACTCCACAACAAATCAGTCAAATTTAATGGTATTCAGAACAGAAAAAAAAAAGTTTCCGGTTTCATTTTGTAGAAACCGAGGAAACACCAAAGATGCTTTAATATATTATGCGTTTAATTAGACAGGTGAGCAACCTATATTATATATAAATATATAATAATAATAATAATATAATAAAATAATATAGCCCGATTCTTTTCCACTGGCAGTGAGGTGAAGACAACATCTCCCATGAATCTGCGCTCAATCTCTGTGTCATCAAACTATGCCTTTGTTTTAAACAGGCGACCTCTAGCGGCGAAAAATTACATATTGTGCCTTTAAGTATAAAGCAAACATAAAAGCTAGTGCTATTCATTACAAACCTTTATTATAAACGCAAAACCTAAGCAAATTTATAAAAAAAAAAAAAAAAAAACATGAAAGAGAAACTACTGGCATGTGGGAAATGCGCTAAACAAATAAACGTATTCTCACCTACATCTCTCATTCGGCATATATCCAAATGTGTGCGTTCGGTGCATGTTTTGTGTGCTTGACGTTAATTTCACTCTGTAAGATGCTTTGGAATACACTAAGTCGCAGCACATTTCAAATGATAAAAAAATGAATCTTATATCCCAGCAAATATCGTAATAAGTAACTTCCGTATTTGACTTTTTCAGATATTAATGGTGATGTTCTCCCAGTACTTTACCATCAAAACATTGTATATGCAGAAAACAGGTATATATTTAAAACAATAGTTCAACCAAAAATTCAGTAATTTACTCCTACTACCACAGGTCATTCCCTGCACACTACAAACTTTTATGTGGAACACAAAAGGGGAACGTTCAAATAATCACATGCTGGTCGCATCTTTTCACACATTTACAATGAATGGGTGCTAACACTTTCAAGCTTTATTAAGAACACAAAAATCACAGATTCACTGAAAATTGTTTGAAAGAAATATTCATTCACAGAATAGGAGAGCTACTGCGAGTGTCAATATTTTCACTGGACAACAACTTACATTTTGGTCTGTTCCTCACACACTACAGCACACAAGTCGTACAGACTACTTTAAATCACACTTTCATGGTGCTTTTGTGTCCTTTTTGGAGTGTGCATGCTTCAGTCTATTCTTTGTAATTGCATGGAAAAGAACAAACTGTACAATTCTTCAAAATCAAACCAATACAGCCAACAATTCCATGCAAACGAATACAATTTTCCAATAGAACAGAACTAGTTACAATTTTTCAAATGTACAAGAACAACAACCAATACCTGCATTTCAGAGGACTTGTGAGAGTATTGAACTACTTTTGTGCTTGTCCATTTTGGAGAGTTTGACAGTATAAACCACCTTCTACTTTAAATCTATGAAAAAGAGAATCCTTTTAGTTTCACAGAAGAAAGGAAGTAATGTTTTTTCACATTAAGGGTGAGTAAATTATGATTTCACTTATGCTTGAACCCTCTCACAGTTTCCTTCAGTGAGTACCTCACTAAACGCCATCAGCTCAATGTCTCTGAGAGTGGGAGTTTGCTGTGATTCTGCACATTATTAACACATAAATTAATCTGCTGGTGTGAAACTGGAGACATCAGTCATTCCCACTTTTAAACTGTAAAACGTACTTTTATTGGAGCACTAAAAACAACTCTTAAAGACTTGGATAGTGGCCCTGTGGGACACTTTTAGCTCTGGAGCCTGCATGATCTGGACTTCAAATTATCGAGCCACATGATTACACTAGAGCAGAGCCAACCCAGGCCTCACTCCACTAACCATAACTAACTTCAGTCCACTCGAGACCAAAACCTCCATTCAATTACATAATGCTGCCACTGAACCATGGGCAGCTCATTTTCTCCATGAAAGTCCTGCTGTGAAATCAATACTCACAATTCTGTGCAAGACATTTTGAAGAGCTTTGGGGTCCACACAATATTAGACCCCACTGACTTTTCATGTATAGAGAAAAAGATACTTTTGTGTTGTACAGAAAAAAGTCATACAGGCTTGAAACGACATGAATTTTTTGGCTGAACCATCCCTTTAAAGCCATTTTGATTATATCATGCATATGTGTGAAATTGATAAAAAAAAAACATGGCAGGACTTCAATCAGGAATTGATTGAATGGTAAAAGATGAAGCTTAATGTGACTTTAGAATGCTACAAATGTCCGAATAGCTATTTGGCTATTGGATCGCATTCATTTCAGAGACGGTGCAAGATCAATTTTAATTTCATGTTCCTTTTGAATCATTACAACCCACCACCAACACCTACACAAAGAGAACTTAAAATGAGCACACAAGTTTGTTATCGAAAACACAATAGTTACGTCTCTGGACTGCTATAAACAGAGACGTCACTACATCCACTACATAATAAATGAGTAAGTCATTGGTTGGAGACACTATAAAGAAAAAGAGAGGGGAAAACTTTTGAGTGAATAAAAAGCCACTTATCCCTCTTTTGCTTTTTATGAGCCTACGTGAATTTCTCCAGCACTCATCCAAGCAATGACACAGAGACAGAGAGGAATTCTAGAAATCTCACGAGTGCCGAGCCGAGGAATGCAAACTCTGCAGGAATGAACAGAAAAGCAGATCTGATGAAGGCTGTAAATGGAGTGTGATTAAAAAGAAGAAAAGAAGAGAGGAGGAGTACTCATAAATAAAGGAGGGTGGTGACTGCAGAGACAACTAGAGGAGCACATAACTAACCATAGAAAATCTTCTGTAATCTTCCTGCCGGAAGCTCATGACACGAGGCTCCAGCCAACAGTCTTACGGAAATGTACCTGTATGGAACTCAAATTAACTCCTCAAGAAGTAGTAAAGATTCTCTCTGCAGGTCATTTATTTATAAATCAAATCCAATCTATCTAAAAATAAAAAAACTCTAAAGCACTAAAATCAATTGTTTTGTATGCTACACTTAAATTTAGGCACCTCAACATTATATTGTACAGTACGAAAAATGGATATTTACTTTTAAAGTCTTAAAAAATTATTAGTGTTTTACTTTAAATAAGCAACGACAGCACAAGTAATCTAAATGTAAAAATAAGTGAAAAGGCCATGTAAAATATAAATACAATATCAACCAATATGCTGATACCCTCCAACGTGGCGACAACTCGACTATGAAATTCAGGTTTGTGTATGTTTTATTTATCTAAAAAATCATTACTGTGCTTTAAATCATTTCATTTCATGCAAAACAACATACAGGGACACAATGTGAGCAGCCACGGCTCATCTGTATGGGCAGGTGGGGCAGAGATTAAAATATTTATCCAAACATAGACCCCTATATACACTGAATTAATAATAAATTATAAATGTGTTCAGCATTCTGCAAAAAAAAAAAAAAAATATTTTGGATTTCATAGACTATTTTAAGTCGCAAAGTGAGCAGGATATATTAAAATGTAGCGCATTCGGCAGGCATGAATCATGATACTAAGTGGGGCAGCCGGTCTCAGAGCCCTTTCCAGCAGGGTTGGCAGGTTTTCAAAATAAAACTCGCCCAAATACTACTCAAAACTAGCCCGATCGCGTTTCGGGGGAGTATAATACACATTTTTGTTGGGGTTACCCTGGTAAAATTGGCATTGCAGGGACTAAATATGATGTTACTTTGGGTTGCTTCAACCCGCAGACATTAAAAACAATCCAATTCCGCGGGACAACACTGCTTCCCAGCTCTACAGCGCCCCACAAGTTTCCAATGTAAATCTGTGGTAAGAAATGGAACTGCAACGCCCTCTCATTGAGAGCCATTTGGGCAGATTTCTGGCTGCCCTGCTTATTTCCATGTGATGATACCAGTCAGCTTCAGATATGTGTCTGCATCAGGTCAGTAACTAGTTGGCATGTCTGTTCTTCCTATGTGGCGTAGCGTATTAAATTAATGAGAGTATAAATCCTTTAGTTTAAACATGCTCATGTGAATAGCTTTTATATACAGTTGTTCTGTTGTGTTTTATGTTTTTCTGAGAATAGAGCGCCATGACTGGTATGAAAGCGAGGCTGTGAGGGATAGACTTGCCGTGATTTCAATGGAATCAGACGTAAAAAGCAGTATAAAGCTCCTAGCTCACTTACAATTTTCCACAGCTCATGTTGTCTGGAGTTTTTTTGTTTACTGAATTTTCCTGGAAAGATATTTTTTGCAATGTTCCGTCTGCAGAACAATCCAAAAACACATTAAATAACAGTACAACCCACTAAAAAAAAAAATCTGTCTATTGCTTTCATTCCCGTTAAAAATCAAAGATGGCGCTGCTGTGAATAAGGTTTATAGACATGACTGTTTTCTTCACTGGAATTCCTACATAACATGTAACATTCTAAAACAACATCCGGACGCAATAAACACTATGTTAAGGCAATTCTAAGATGGCATTTTATGCGTTTGTCGTGTGTACTAAAGTCTGTCAATCATAATTTGGGCAACACCCTCAGGCTGAATAACGTAAGGACATTAGAATTCTGCCAAAAGCGTGTCTGATATGTTCAGCGATTAAGATTACAAGATGTTTATCATAAACTAGCGCTAAGACCCAGAATGTGCCCTACCAAAATTTACGGCCAGGAGCCGCACCTAAACGCGTCACCTAAACGCGTCGCGTGTGTCTTTTCGCGTGATTGAAACAGCTGATGCCATGCATAAACAACTGTATTCCTAAAGATAATGAATATAATTAATTTGGATGCTAAAATGTTCTTAAAATTTGTTTATTGGCAGGTTACGGAGTCAGTCGCGTCACAGCATCTTTCGGCTATGAGTGAAACACTTCTGCGGTCTGAAGTTAGAATATTGTATACATGTTAAAACAGTATAAAATATGCTGTATTCATTGACAATAAAGGCCAATGTCATGTATACATGTGGTCGTGTGGAGTATTTATTACTCAAATAAAAACAGTTAATATTACTCATGAAATTTTTTTTTTTAAATGTTTTCCCCAATTATTTCTACTCAATTTTATTTGTTTATGTACCAAACACATTTACTTAGATCTACTTAATTTTTTTACTTACATTTACTCAATTCATACAGTACGGTATATGTAATTGATCGAGCACTTTCAAGGAGCATGGAAAAGCCATACGAAACATATCTGCAGAAAAATAAGCAAAAAACTACTCACGGTAGCAGTAGAGTATTTGTAGTTCATTAATGTGGACCCCTGCGGGACTGCTGTCACATGTACTTATACAACATGTTAATCAGAGCACTCACTGTGCAGCATTATACTACGCTAACCCTCGCTTTTGAACCCCAGACAAAACCTTGAAAAACAGACAGAAAGGTCTGTGGGCCACATGAGAACAGAGCCGATCCAGGGCCTGATGGGTGTCGGGTTAGGCCACGGTCCAGCCTGAACGGGAAGCATAAAACGCTGGATTCAGATCAGTCATGAGTCATTTTCCAATGCTTTTCCACAAATAAAGCACTGAAACAATTGCCACACATGACAGTTACGACACCACCTCCTGACCAATATGTGTGAACCATCAAGTCTCAGAACATCCAACAGCTCCAAACCAAAGTGATGCCTGCTAATAATGTAATTATACGTGTAAGAGTCGGTCATAAATATGCAGGACATAAACCAGGCCACCAGCCTTTCTTCCTTTGCCATCTCCACCATAGTTGTTTCCAGAGACTTACAAATGCAACCTGCCAACAATATTCTCGTGCTGTGGTTGTCATCAAAGAGTCTTCAGCCTTGTGAAGCACAGCGTTGCACCACTTCCTGCTCAAGATATGTGACTGTTTTAGTTTTCCTGTAGCCAAACTGGTTGAGTAGGACACTAGAAACGGAAAGATCATTGGTTTGTTTACACAGAACACTCATACTGATATAAACTCTAAAAAATGCTTGGTTAAAAACAACCCAAGTTGGGTTAAAAATGGACAAACCCAGCGATTAGGTTGTTTTAACTCAGCGGTTGGGTTAAATGTTTGCCCAACATGCTGGGCAGTTTTATTTAACTCAACTATTGTTTAAATGATGGGCGATTTCAAAACACTGCTCAAAATTGGCAGTTTGATACAAGCTCCGAACCACTGATTCGAAACAAAAGATTTGTAAAGCTTCGAAGCTTCATGAAGCAGTGTTTTGAAATCGCCCATCACTAGATGTTGTTGAATAAAGTCGTTATTTAGTTTTTTTGGTGCACAAAAAGTATTCCCGTCGCTTTATAACATTAAGGTTGAACCACTGTAGTCACATGAACTGTTTTAAATGTGTCTTTAGTAGCTTTCTGGGCATCTGAAAGTGTTAATGATCTTGCTGGCAATGGAGTCCTCACTGAGTCATAGGATTTTATCAAAAATATCTTAATTTGTGTTCTGAAGATGATCGAAGGTCTTACAGGTGTGGAACGACACAAGGGTGAGTAATTAATGACAGCATTTTTGGATGAACTAACCCTTTAAGTACATCTGCGGATTCTGTGAAACACTCAGTCTGTCCACTTTTCACACATGACAGAGAGTTTGCATTCACCAATTTCCTTCATTTCATTCAAGATGAATTGTTAAAGGGGTCACTTATAATGTCAGTCAAGGTTCTCAGTTGCAGTAATTCACTGCCATTTTCCACCCTCTCTCTAATCCTGTTGTTGAAAACAAACTGGTTTCTAACCTGCAGCAGGATCTTTAGAGCGTCGTGTTGCGGACGTGTAAATATGGACAGTCACGATCATGTATCCATTTGTCTTGCATCAGAAAGCCATTCCCGCAGCTGTTTCATTAAATGCTCTTTTTAGACTGAGCAGAATGTTTTAAGTTCTGAAAGTTACAGTATGTTATCCTAACTCAATGAACTCATCTTGAAAGCTCAAGGTCTGTAGAGTATTAGATAACTCCGCAAAGCCTGACACGGCAGCACTATGAAGTGGGACTGAAATGGACTAATTCGGCAGTCCACTGAAATCTGTTCCAGTGTCTGATGGGATCAAAAGACCCATTAACCTGTTCACTTGTCCATCATAACTCCAGACAGACACGTTGAATTCAAGCTAAATGGCACAATTAAATTACTCTGGAAGCTGCCTAAATATATTGGGACACATTCTGGTTGCATAACAAGGCAGTCTTGGCAGAATATGTCTTCAGTTTTCCATCCTGACTGGCTAGATGAGATGTTCTAATAGGGGAAATACAAAAACACTGAATAATACAAAGTTAGGCTACTTTCTATTAAGGACCTATAGGCTTTACAGATGACAGTATGACAGTTCCTTAAAGGGTTTGTTCACCCAATAATGAAAGTTCTGTCATCATTTACTCACGCTCAAGTTATTTATTTTGACCTTTATTATTCTGTTGAAAATTAAAGTCCCTGTAAAGTCAATTCTGAGAATAGTTTCTAAACACATTATAAATGTTACAAATGTATTGCTGAGCGTTAAACAATTTTTCACCAATTTTGGTCTTCAGGATTTTTTGGGCAGGGCTAAAACGGTGGTTCATTGACACACTGGAGCCACCGGGCATGGCCACTAACACTATAATAACTACAGCGTATTAGCATCAGTGGCTCACCCGCTCATTCAATCGCAAGTTACTGTCATTACACGCAAATGCATGTTACCTGGTTGCGATAATATACAAAACAGCTCGATCTCCTTATTTAAATTTTCTAAAAACGATGACATGAAGAAAAGGAGGTTTATTATGTGAAGAGCCATCTTGATGGAGAGCTGACAATCACCACCAACACCCGCCTCTGCAGTGATCATTTTATTGGTGAATGGGGCCGAACCAACTATCTCCTGTCCCGGCCTTCATCCTCCCGTCTCGCAGCGCTGACATCTGGTGTCACAGTCGGCAGTACGTGCCCACCAATGAATGCAAGTTGCCTTGTGTGCTTATGTTATAATAGAGCCTTTTCACGGACTGTGATGACGCATTTTAACAGGCATCAATATCGTAAATCCTGCAAAGTTATTTACATTTTCATCTATGACGACGTCCGCTACTGAGAAACCCGGAAATTTGAAAAGGGTCTATTAGTAGGTAGTCCAAAGTAACTTGCAACCCTCTAATGTGATTCTTTTGTTTTTATGCCTCAGTATGACAAGTAAGTTGAGAGAGACGGCATCTTTCCCACGAGTGGGCGTGGTTTCAGCGCAGGCAGCGGACATGCTCCCAGCATTTGAGAGCAGAGAATGCTGCTTATTTTATAAGATTTTGACAACTTATTTCATTTACTTGAATGAAATGTTTTTTTAAATCATTTAATTTTTGGCTGGGTTGTTAATAAAACATTTTTCTGTGGTGTGACAGAACTCAGAACACATTTTAATATTTTTTTTTTACACGGAATCCCAAAATCATATCCAGATGATATTTAATGTATGTTTGAATAAACCTGTCATGAAAACAAGTTATTACAACCACCACTTAAATGTTTATTTTTCGACAACAAATTGGAGCTGCTGTACAGCTGAATCATTTTCCTATCATAGAATAATTTTCCTGTCATCACTGTAAAGCTGCTTTGAAGCAATCTGTATTGAATTGAAGTGCTATATAAATAAAGGTGATTTGACTTGGCTTGGAGTGGAAACATAATTATATCATTAAAAGTTGATACAAAAACTGCCTTATGTGCAATTTAAATGCTTATATACAACTCAGTTTTTATTTGAATATTGACTATTAAAGGGTTAGTTCAGCCAAAAATGAAAATTACAAAAATGTACACGACCGTACACATCGATTTGAACTGACCTGACGCATGACGCGGAAGCACAGAGGATAGAGAAATTTAAAGAGAAATGCCAGAGGATTTCAATATAAGAGAAGAGGAGCTTGAGTCTGTTGCCCAGCCCTATTTGTTTAAACCGTGAGAGGCATCTAAGCTTACGATACTCCTACATCCTACGCCATCGTTACTCATTTGGCGCAAGTCGACTTGCACAGTATGCGTACGGTCGTCTGGAAGAAGCTAGTTATTTTACTTTATACCCTTTGCTTCATTTCAGAAGGCCTTTATTAACCCCCTGGAGCCATATGGATTATATTTATGATGGATGGATGCATTTATTTTGGGCTTCACTACCATTATAAAGCTGGGTACAGCCAGGATATTTTTAAATATATCTCAGATTGTGTTCATCTGAAAGAAGATAGTCATATAATACACCTAGGATGGCTTGGGGGTGAGTAAATCATGGTATAATTTTAATTTTTGGGTGAACTATGCCTTTAAGTAAACTATTTTTGGGATTTTTTTGGCTTTAAATAAAAACTTTTGTAATGTAAATTTCGGTTACGGTGTTAAAATTCAGTTTGCTTCATTACTACTTTTGTGTTACATGGAAGAAAAAGACAGAATTAGAACAAAATGATTAAATGAAACAACTGTCATTGGTTTTGGGTGAACTAACTCTCTCAACTTTACACGAAGCACTGGTTTTTGATACACTGCTGCCTTGAATAAATTAATAAATAATTCATACAGCACTCCCATCTGGCTTTTATACAAACACAACGGTCTGAATCATGAGGTCTTTGAATTAGATCTGCATTAGAAAGCGTGGCACTTAGCAAATGAGGCTGAGAGACTCGTGGAGTGTTTCTCTTCAGCAGATGAAAGTAAGTCAGGCTCACGGTTCCAACACTCTTCCAGTAATCATCACACCACGTCGAGCACACAAGCACGCAATTCCTCATCCAAAGTCAAAAACATGCTGCATTCGAGCGGATTCATTATCTTCAGAGAGCTGGAGTCATTGCACCAACACAGTCAAGCCCGTGTTTGCTGTGAAATGAGACGTGCACTTTCGTTTAGGGTTCAGCAGGTTCAGTAAACAGCGCTCCATGTCCACATGGAATACAGGCCGGAATTCTGTGTCACGCATGCGCCGTCTCACTTTACAGAGCAAACAATCCCATTAAGACAAGCCAGGTCACTCCTCTGTTCATCTATGTGCATACCCATCAGGTATCTCTCCAGCTCCACGGGCTTGGGGCCAGCATGAGCACAAATGATGTATGACCCCAAACGAAAAGCATTATCTCGTCAAGTAGCCTCCATCTGGAAACTCATTCTCTGAAGCAAAAGGAACAGTTGTACTCCAAACAGAGTCTTTCACAGCAGAACCCAACACAAACACTCCAAAAATCCTCCTCTAAAGCAGCAGAAAAACAGCTTTAACAGTTCAGTCTCTTCCTCGCTCCTGAATGTGAGCGTTTACATGAATGGTGGAAGCAGGAATTGTGTTTTATTAACTGCTGTGCATTACACAAATGCAATGGCAACATTTTCGTAGCGAGGTCGTGGTATGCCCTTGTGTAATTATTAAACTGCAGTAGTCCTGTAGCTCAATTGTCACCAAGGTCAAGGGAAGCAATGTACACATGTAAAAGATGAACACTGAATGCATTTCAAGTCACTTCAGTTAGTATCTGCTAAAATGTATAGGGATGTGATTTACATAAATGATTTACACAAACATGATGTGTTGCGAAGTGCTGGGGCGGATTCTGTCAGAAATCTACTAGGCATACTTTAAGCACCTGAGTATAGGTGTTTTCAAACATGGTCTGAACACGTTTCGCTGGGTTTTTTGTCCAATATGTGAACACTCTAAACGATCTTAGACCCCTTTAAAGCTAAGCGAACCGAGACCATAATGGTATGGTTCGCTTTCGGCTAACGGTATGGTTTTCCATTCATGAATTGCAATATAGTTTGATCATCAGAGGCTTCCATACAAATCTCCTATTCATCACGGCTGCCGTTTCTAGCAGATCTCCACAAATTATTCATTCATGACATACACTTGTCTCTTTTGATCTTCCATCCGCTTCCAAACTGTGTAAAAGCGACGCGGCTGCATGACTTGCCGGTTTAAACTTTAATATCCATTTTTCTGAGCTCACACACCTGAAGCGCACACAGAGAAAGCCAGCTGTAAACTAAGTTCTCTTTAGCATGTTATTGCGCTTAAACTGATAATACATACACATAAGGTTCAAGAACATGGATGCAGTTTTGCAACAAAATTTATATTTTTGTGCAAAAGATAAACAATCTGCAGGAATATTACATGTTCAAAGTTAAGCTCAATCAACAGCATTTGTATGTTGTTTTACGTTATAATAATAATAATAATAATATTCTTTACAAAGAAACATCTTGGTTGCAGGGAGGCTGGAATCAAACTTTGGAGAGTATAGGGTCAGCTATTGAAATGCCATTGAGTCCTCTATCAGGGACAGTGTGTACATGAAAAGTACTGGGTCCATTTTCATTTTCTTTGTCCACTTCAAGTGGTCTGAGTTTGGTTCTTTTAAAAAAGACTCAAGATTGAAAACAACCTAGGTCAGACTGAAAATGCGAGGCGGTCAGGGTAAGTTTGAATCCAAAGCACTCCAGGTTCACATTTGTGTAATTCCAAACATTTTTGAGCCATTTCCTGTCTCTATACAAATCTAACGTCAGTTTTATGAACTGTGGAGTTGTCGACAGATTTACTTGAATTCAAGTGACGAGTACAGTTTTCTTTGTGGTTTGGGCATGACATATTAAAGAGATTGTTTGTTGTTGTTGCCAATAGGCTTTAGTTGCTCTATGTCACTGCTATAAACCTTAATTTGCTACTTACTAACTGGTGGCAAATATGATATTCTCACTGTAGAGAGTATTTGATGGACAAAAATCTGTGTATTATTAATAATTTTGGTCCATTTTCACAGAAGAGAAGGACAGGTGCATATTAAATGTGTACATTTATTAAACATGCATTTTCGACATTTAGGAGTTGCCTAAAAAGCCATTATTTTTTGTAACAGAGAAACTCTACAACATAGAAGTCTTAAAAAGAACCAGGTTCACTTTGCATTCACATTGTGCCTACACTTGAAAGAGGACCAAAATCCATTTTTAGTCCATTTTAGTCTCATTTCAGTTTTAATTCACACCATTTACGGTTTTCTTTAGGGTTTCTTAAATGTTTTAGGGCTGGAAAGCACAGAATGGTACAGAAAAGTGCCTCTTGGTTTAGGTTTGACAGTAGGGGTGTAACAATATACATTGATGCATCGATTAAACGTCTAACGATACGATGTATCGATGCAACGTAAAAAAAAATAAATAAATAAAAATACCATTTTTACATTTAAGAGGTAGGCTAACTTTGTTTTCACACTCTCCACATTTTCATACAATGTCAGTTTATGCAGTTTATCGCCAACGCATGCATTCTTGTTTAAACTACCTTTTAGAGCTGGTGAAAGAAGCTCGGGACAGTTTATGGAGCGGTCACTGTCCCAATCTGACCAGTGCTGAATCTTCACTAAAGTTTATCAGTTGCTCGTGTTTAAAGCCTTACAGAAATGACACAAAAGAGCAGCGCGCACACACAGAATGCCCCATCGCAGACAGCACACAAATTGACCGCTGAATTGAGTCTTATTTTACTTATTTTTGTGCTTCATTAGACTTTATCTTTCTAGAGTTTATTGCCATTTCTAAATCATGTTACTTTCAACCAGTTGTCTGTTAGATCACAACACTAGAGTAGAGAGCACTTTGAATTGTTCGACGCACTCAGTAAGTGAAATTTAAAATTTGTGTTGCATAGATCTAATACACTATGCATCAATATCTTTTCCCTTTGTGTTTTAAACTTTCCAACGAGAAGCGCAGCGCTTCAAGAGCATCATTCTGCGCACGGGATGTTACATGAACTGGAGCCTTTTATATTATAATACTTTTGTGCAATGAAAATATTAATAGCCCATTTTGTTCTGTCCTATTGATCATATTTTGTTGCCTCATTAAAAAGCTGTGCTATACATTTTATAGTATCTATTTATTTATACATATATTTACTTACTTTTCAGTAGATTTTTGACACTGTACATTTTTAGCACAGAAGCCTTAAATGCTTTCTTGACTGTTGTCATGTCATAAGTTGTCACCAGATTACTGATCTCCTGTGTGACTTTTTTATTTATGTATGTCCCAATCAGGGATATTACATTTTCAAATAAATGTTTGTGTTATA
Source organism: Elopichthys bambusa (assembly GCA_037101425.1). Lineage (NCBI taxonomy): Eukaryota > Metazoa > Chordata > Actinopteri > Cypriniformes > Xenocyprididae > Elopichthys > Elopichthys bambusa. Next base: position 4,263,595 of record CM074439.1, read on the forward strand.
TATGTGAGTTAATAATTTAACTGGCTGTTTAAAATAGGCACATAATATAATATATGTTGATCGATATACCCCTGAATTGCATCGTATCGTAATCGTATCACAGAATTTTTTTGAGGTATCTGCAAATATCCTATCGCTGGCTTTGAGAATCGATATCACATCGTATCGTGATGAACCATCCGATTTACACCCCTATTTGACAGGTCTTTGTGATGCATGACTTGTTTTGGGGGGGGGGAAATGTGGTCTTTGTAGCACGAGAATTAAGGTACGTTCACACTAACAATGGTCAAACTGCTTCAGGTAGCTTAATGTTCTTCCTCTGCACTCATTCATATACATAACATTTGTTTACGTTGCCTCAGCATCCTTGCTAAGAATAGCATCCTTCGAAACTTAGGAAAAAATTCGGAAAGTCGGTGTTTAGGACCACCGCTGAGCCAGAGGAACACCAGGAAGTCCAACCTTCACGTTAAAAGTAACCTCTCCAGACATTCAGCAACACTGCACAAACAGACAGCACATCTAAACATGCATTTAACTAGGTGCAAATACAAGAGCAGTGAACCACAGGGCTCAGGGCACATCTTGATCATGTTAACCAGGCGAGGCAGTGCGTTTGCTTTGGAACATCAGCTGTGCTGCTGAGACGGCCAGAGAGCGGAGCAAATCAAAATATCCTTTAAATACAGAGCTGAGCCCATATGGAAACAAGACTCCCATTGTAATGAGGACTTGGCCTTTCCAAGGTTTGCTGACCACTGGCCTTCGCATATGGAGGGAAGTGCCATCTTCAATCTCAGTGGACCACAGACTGGGTCACATCCTGGGAGTCCAGACAAAAGAACACCAATGGAACATGGATCTGAAGCCTGAGACCTGGGCATCGTCTTACCTTGCATGTCAACTCTGCTTTAGGAGAATGTCACCTCATCTAAAGTGTAGGGCACCTTTGGACTTATGATTTATGGGGACAGACACTTATGATTTATGGGATCTAATTTTTTTTATATAAAGGTGAATCTGCACTGTTCATGAATTTCCAAGGTCAAGGGTTTGCCAAATATTTATGAAAATTATTATCTACTCCCGTTCAAAGGTTTGGGGATGATACAAAGGTTTTGAAATATGTATCTTATGCTCACCAAGGCTGCATTTACTTGGTCAAAAATACAGTAAAAACACTTAGAAATATTATTCAAATTTTAAAGAAGCGTTTTGGATTTGAATATATTTTAAAATGTAATCAGCATCATTACTCCATTCTTCTATTGATGCCCAAGAAACATTTATTATTATCAATGTTAAAAACAGTTTCACTTCATTTTTTGTGGAAACGGTGATACACTTTTCCAGGATTATTTGATGAATAGAAGAATTTATTTAAGACCGAAATCTTTTAGAATATTATAAACGTATTTACTGTCACTTTTCATCAATTGAATGCATCTTTGCTGGAAAAAAGTATTAATTTCTTTCAAAAATGTATAAATAAATAATTGTACAGGTAGTTGAATTATGATATAGTGATACAAGTCATTTTTTAATAATAATAATAATAATAATAATAATAATTAATAACAAAAGTATCTTTAAATTGTCCATACAACCTCTGCACTATATTCCAGCTCTTTAGAGGTAATGACAAATCTTCCTCTTTAGGAGACAAATGTCATTTGGTGTCAAATGATGTCAAATCTGCCATGATTCATGAATGTGAATGCAGATGCATTTTAGAGTGTCAGAGGAAGGCAAGATCATCAGTGACTAAAGGTCACATCAAGCCGACGTAAAAAGACTAGCGGCAATGAAAGCCGACTGTGTTGTCGCCTCGAGTCTCGGACAAAAAGCTGCGCTTGGACACACAAAAGGACTACAGGCGACTGTCAACTAGCATGTGCGTTCTGCACCTGAGTGTAAGGAAATAACTGTCTATATCAGCAGGTATCAATAGTCTATATTCGTCATTCAAAAAGGGAAACCGAACCTACAGACTACAGATATATAAACCACGAAGCAGCGCTTGATCATCATTTTGAATATCCATCATGCAGATCACTTTCTTCATTACAGGCGGCTCTTGTTGTTATGAAAATATTCACGTATTGGAATGCTCAGGTAAAATGAGAACAGCCTTCCGTCTATACCCGACAGACGCTCAGCGACAGCCCGACGCTGGATGGCGGCCGAGCACCGGCTTGGGGCGTCACGGGCCTAACTACTTAAATTTCGCTTTGTTCCTCAAACACAGCGATTGAATGACAACAGGAGACTTGAAATATAGTGCATGAGTCATAGGGGACTACTGGCATGGTGCTTTTTTGCCATTTTTGGAGCTTGACAGCTGTGGTCTATAGCCTTATGATCGGTCATCAATATTCTTCAAATTTTAATCTTTGGAGGTTTGTAACATCATGAAGGTGAGGCTAAATCTATTTCTTTATGGCCAAGAAGGAAACTCTCATCATAATGTCACTATTGTATTGGTTTGTGCTCATTCTAGGACACACTTTATGATATTTTCAAGACCTGTCCCAGACGCATAAATATGAACGAAAGGAAGGGGAAAAAAACAAACACTTTCCACATTATATCATCTAAGCTGCTGGTCTGGCAGGGGCAAACTGGCCATTTTGTTTATCCTTTAAATGAACGTCTATTACATTTACTGAACAGTTCCAGACACCAGAGGGAAATAAAAAAATAAAAAAACACACTGCTTTGAGTTTAACTGCAATTTCAGATGATTCCCTGTGTCAACAAGCAACATGCATATATATAGATCTCAGAGTTGTTGATTAGCAGTGCTGCGGATCACCCAGAGAAAGTAACAGGAAACCGAAAACAACATGTTCCAGATACATGTTGTTTTATTGACCACAAACAGGAGCTGTGTTTCATGCGTGCAGGGAAGACTGATGAATATGTACGAGACAGACAGTTGTGTTTTATTGGCTATCTGTTATGAAATACTGTGCTGAGGATATATCTGCTTCTGGTAAGGGATGACCAGGCCACAACATTTACACAGAAATAAAGAAGAATTTAGCAAATTATGGACGAATAAATGAAAAGTAGAGCTGTACACTTAAAGGGTTAGTTCACCCAAAAATGAAAATTCTGTCATTAATTACTCACCCTCATGTTGTTCCAAACCTGTAAGATCTTCGTTCATCTTCAGAACACAAATTAAGATATTTTTGATAAAATCCGATGGCTCAGTGAGGCCTCCATTGAGAGCAGGATAATTAACACTTTCAGATGCCCAGAAAGCTACTGAAGACATATTTAAAACAGTTCATGTGACTACAGTGGTTCAACCTTAATGTTATAAAGCGACGAGAATACTTTTTGTGCACCAAAAAAACTAAATAACGACTTTATTCAACAAAATCTAGTGATGGGCGATTTCAAAACACTGCTTCATGAAGCTTCGAAGCTTTACAAATCTTTTGTTTCGAATCAGTGGTTCGGAGCGCATATCAAACTGCCAAAGTCACGCTTCATTACGTCATAAGCGTTTCGAAATGATTCGAAATTTCTATGGTTAACCACTGGGAGGTGTGACTTTGGCAGTTTGATACACACTCTGAACCTCCAATTCGAAACAAAAGATTTATAAAGCTTCGAAGCTTCTTTTTGAAATCCGCCATCACTAGATATTGTTAAATAAAGTCGTTATTTTGTTTTTTGGCACAAAAAAAGTATTTCGTCGCTTCATAACATTAAGGTTGAACCACTACAGTCACATGTACTGTTTTAAATATGTCTTTAGTAGCTTTCTGGGCATTGAAAGTGTTAGTTATCCTGCTCTCAATGGAGGCCTCACTGAGCCATCGGATTTCATCAAAAATATCTTAATTTGTGTTCTGAAGATGAACTAAGGTCTTATGGGTGTGGAATGACATGATGGTGAGTAATTAATGACAGAAATTTCATTTTTGGGTGAACTAACCCTTTAATCAAATCATGATATGGACTAGTGCCTGAACGTTAAAGCACAAAAAGACTGCTTTTTAATATGAAGTCTGCATGTTTTGCTTGTCTCTCTGTGAATGTTTTATGCCTTCATTGGATTACCACTGTTTTTGATAATAAATTTGTAATAAATCATAAATCCATAAAAAAAAAAGACAAAGAATATCTGGAAAAAATATTAGGGGGAGAGCAGGGTGACTTGAGCCAGTTTTTACTTGCTGTGTCTTTAAAATGAGCGCATGACCGTAATGTGCAAATGTAAACTAAAATGTGGTGCATTCATTATTAATTGTTAACTTATTTTTATTCAATTGATTAGACATGCTTTTTAGTCATTTAAATTGAATTAACCCATTAAAACAGAATACAGAGAAATTTAAACTGAAAACATGGAATTTGGTAAAAATACAACAGAATTCCCCACACAGCTCTTCTGCATGGAGGAGTCCACGACTGAGAAACAGCTTCAACTTCAGCCCTCTACATTCAGAGCAACTTCAGACCCGAACGAAAACAAGAATGAAAGAACAGAGCTCAAAAGACCAAAGCTTCAGGAATGGAAGAAATAAGCTACAATTTCCATTTTTAAAACACTGTTTATAATGTGACAGGATTTATGGAGCTCCTCTCTGGCGAAGCACTTCTAGATAAAATTAAAGCTCAGATATCCATTCTCGAGACAGAAAACCCACACTTAACACTTGATCTCAATGCTCTGTCATCACAGCAGATACTTTAAGAAAACACACTAAACCCACACATTCACCCATATTTCAAAATATGTTTCTCATCATAAATGTTTTCAAACTAGCTACAACTGTAAATAAATAAATTTAAAAACAGAAAAGAAAAAAAAAAGCACTCGTTTGCTTGGTCGCAATTTTTAGTGCATTATGCTGGGCCCACCATGGTCGCTCTCAACACAGCTGTATATTAAACACCACGTCACGCAGCTGTTTGATGCTCAATGTGGACAGTATTTAATTTAAGCTGAATTACAAAATAAATAAATGAAATCATTGCCTCCAGGATCATTTTCATAACTATTTTACTGCTTTTTTCTTCATTTGTGGGGATTTCTGTCATGAAAATAGCATTACAATACAAACAGTCTTAATGGTGCTAAAGTAGGCTTAATTTCTTCTTTATGCAAAACAATTTCTGATTTTCTTTTTGATTTTGGGGGTGAAATAAGGCACAAGCATTTATCATGAGATTTCTCCACAAAGTATTAATCAATCATCATTACTCATGGACTAACAATAAATCAAACCACAATCCAAAAGGCTCTGGACATCTTCCAGTGACTTCTAAAGCTTGTGAAGACTCTTAAAGTTAAAACTGAAACTCTTATTAGGACATCTAGTGGTGTTGACAGGTATCTGTGTCATATACTACTGTTCAAAAGTTTAGGGTCAGTAAGACTTTCTTTTTTTTTGAAAGAATTAATACTTTTATTCAGTAAAGATGCATTAAGTTGCTAATAAGTGAGAGTAAATACATTTATAATGTAAAAAAAAAAGCCCTTTTGAACTTTCTATTCATCATGAATCACGGTTTCCACCAAAAAAAAAATTAACTAAAAATATCGATCAGCACAACTGTTTTCATCGCTGATAATAATCAGAAATGTTTCTTGAGCAGCAAATCAGTACATTAGACTGATTTCTGAAGGATCATGTGACACTGAAGACTGGAGTAATGATGCTGAAAATTCAGCTTTAAATCACAGGAATAAGTTACATTTTACAATATATTCACATAGAAAACAGTTATTTTATATTGTAATATTTCACAAATTTACAGTTTTGATTAAATAAATGCAGCCTTGATGAGCAGAAGAGACTTTCAAAAAAACATCCACCCAAAAAAGTCATACCACAGTAGAGTACACTCAAATATGGATTTTCCTGCATATTTATTGTAGTTAATTGATAACTGTCATGACTACTTTGTGCATAAATGGAATTTTACTCATAATGACTGCATGAATAATTCTCATCAGCTACAACTGGATGTACAAAAATAGACATGTTTGAAATTGATATGAATGTTATTTTTCATCATCTGTACATTATATACAGTACTCGACTAAATAAAAATGTGGCTATTTGTTTATTTCTTGTATTATTTTAAACAGTGTAATAATATTATGTAATAGTATAAGTAAGGAATAATTGACTCCGGGCTGTTGAATTCTTAGAAAATAATGCACACCCTCGGGTGTGCATTATTTTCTAAGAATTCAACGGACCGGAGTCAATTAGAGAGAGACAGAGAGAGAGAAAGAGTGAGAGTGAGTGAGAGAGTGAGAGTGAGAGTGAGAGAGAGAGAGAGAGAGAGAGAGCTTAAATTTTAAGTTCACCTTTATTATTACAAATGATTTTCTATTATTACAAAAGATTTACAAATGATTTACATAAAACAACACAAAAACTAAACCAAAACAAAACAAATATATATTTTTAAAACATCAAAACCAATTCATTATCACACAGTGTGCATAATACTTCATTTAAATTCCCAAACTTTGGCAGAAATTCCACCAACCTGTAGTACTTGCATACTCCACCCTCAATAGAGAAGCTACAAAACCTAAAAACATAGGCACAGTACTTGTTGCCCCTTGCCCCAACATTCTGTTTTTTTCTTGTCTTCCAAATGACCAGTTTTGCAGTGCCAGATAAAAAATTAATTAAAACCGACATTTCTTTTTAACTGAATACTTTGGCCCAAAAATGAACAATTGAACAGAAAATTATTCACCCAGGGACGAGAACAAATTACTTAATAAATCAAAAAGATTACCCAATCTTAAACACTGCACAAAAAGATGAAAAACTGACTCTGCCTCAGAACAAAAGGGACATCCCACCCCAACACTAGGATTGAGGTGTACCACATGTCTGTTTGTAGCTATTATCCCGTGTACAATCCTCCACTGGAGGTCACCTGTCCTCTTGTCAATCGGACGTTTGTACAGGGTACACCAGCAGCCTTTAGGGGAAGAGTCAGTTCGAAGAAACTGTGTCCATCTTGTTGAAGAAACTCCATTAAAAAAATTGAATGTTGGAAACTTTAACACATATCAAGTAAAGAGATTTCTTTCCAGCAGATTCAAAACTTTCCAGAACTGGCGTACTCAGAGACAATAAACAGCTTTCATCTTCCACCCAGTCTTCCACAGCTGCGCTTACAATGATTGAGGGAAAGATATAACCATGCCCCTCCACCCATTTATTTAGGACAGCTTGGTTTTTCAAAAAAAACTTGATAATCTGCTCTCAAGTCCCTGAATATCTCTGCCATGCACTGTTGTAAAAAAAAAAAAAAAAAAAAAAAAAAAAAAACGGATCGATTTCATACTGCTTCTTTGGCTCAAATCTTGCACATTACTTCTCAGGAAGTACTGTCCCAGCTTATTACACCCAGCCGCTGACAATCGTGCTCGCACATTTTCAGAGGACAATAGTCTTGAAGATAAAAAAAAGAGTTCAAAAATAATGGCTCCTTTAATAACCAAAACCCAGCAAGTATATTAGATGGTCTTGATACAACAAAAACCTTCCAGGCCTCCAGCACAGATCTATAAAAGGGGGGTGGGGAAGATCCACCATTTCAGTTTCTTTCAGCTGCATTAAAAACAAATGTTTATCAAAATTCATTCCACCTGCCATCCTTAAAAGAGCTGTTGCAATATCCATCCTGGCAGAGTTTTTATTGTACAATAGTCTTTGAGCTACTTTGTTTGTAGTTGAAAAGTCATTATCCTAGACTTGATATCCACCAAGCCCTGCCCCCCTTCTTGTACTGGAAGACACAAAGCAGCTGATCGAATCCAGTGTTGTCCTGACCAGAAAAAAGTCACCAGCCTCCTTTGAATACTTAATCCTGTAGGTGCCTGCAGTACACTCAGTTTATGCCAAAGAGTAGAAGCCACTAAATTATTAGCGACCAAAACTCTTCCCCTGTAGGACAACTGGGGTAGCAACCATTTCCAGCGAGACAATCGGGTACACACTCTTTCCTCTAAACCCTCCCAATTTAACTTTTGAAACTCACTTGAGCCAAAATAAATACCTAAAATTTTCAATCCCTCTTTTTTCCATATAAGATCTCCTGGCAACCGTGGAAGATTTTCAAAAGAAAACTGTCCTGCCCAAAAAGCCTCACTTTTGTCCCAGTTAACTTTAGCTGATGAAGCTTTTTCATACACATTGAGTGCATTAACCAGAGCCTTAATGTCTTTCTCATGATTAACAAACAAAGTCACATCATCAGCATAAGCACTTGCAGTGATACTCGGAGAAAACCCAGGAACAATAAAACCAGACAAAGTTTTACATAAATTAAAAACAAGAGGCTCCTATTGAGTGCTATATAATTGCCCTGATAAAGGACAACCTTGTCTAATGCCTCTTGAAACTGGGATTGGCCGGCTTAAGCCACCTTCACAATACAAGCAGCACCCGTATACAGCAATTTGACCAAGTTTAAAAAAAATTTCACCGATACCAAATGCTTTTAAAACATTAAAAAGATAATGATCAACCCGATCGAAGGCTTTTTCTTGGTCTAAAGAAATTATACCAACTTTCACTTCAAAACCTTTACAAATGTCTAAAGTGTCCCCAATTAAAAACAAGTTATCCATGATCGTTCTCTCTGGAATACAATAAGTTTGATCTTTTTGTACAATTAAGTTTAGATATTTTTTAAGTCTGTTAGCAAGACACTTAGACAAAATTTTAATAATCAGTGGTCAATAATGCAACATGTTTAGAAGAGATAAATCCCCCTTTTTTGGTAATAAAGATAAAACGGCACATTGACAGGATATAGGCAAAAAAAAACATCTTTGCTGCATTCACAGTTCCAGAACGCTTGTAAAATTCAGACGGCAACCCGTCAATACCAGGAGATCGGCCAATACCAAGGTGACCAATTGCAGCAGTGAGTTTCTGACAGCTCAGTGTCCAAGGCAGTCTTAGAGTCCGAGTCTATTTGAGGGCAAGTCTTGAATTAGCTGTTTGGCACAATCAGTATCAAAATGATCAGCAGTATACAAGCTGGAATAAAAAGTCACTGCATGAAGCCTCATCTTTGCAATATTACTGGTTAACCTCCCATCAGGAAGGCGAAGGCAAGCCATTTGTTTCTGTTGTGCCACTTTGCGCTCTAAATTAAAAAAATAAGCACTAGGGGCATCCATGTCATTAACAGAGACAAACGGAGACCTTAAAAGAGCTCTCTTCACCCTCTCATTCAAAAACAAACCCAATTCTCTTTTTTTCTTCCTTGCAGGTTATTGAGCAAATTAGGATCATATATATTTATTAGATCCACCTCCATATTTGATATATCCTTCTCAATTAACTGACTAGTTTCTCTTAATTTGTTAGTGGAATTAGCAGTATGTCGCAGACAAAATTTTATATTAATCTTCCCTATTTCCCACCACTGTTTTACATTTTTTAAAGTGTCTTTACACAATCTCCAACTGTTGCCAAAACATTTCAAAATGTTTACAAAAATTACAAAATCCTGAAGCAGTTTAGTGTTAAAATGCCAATAAGAAGACTTTTTTTATACACTTGGACAGACTTATGGTGAACCAAAGAGAAACCAAATGGTGATCTGTGAACCCTACTGGAACAATCAATAATCCTACTACTAAAATGATTAGACACAGATCATATCCAGTCGAGCAGCACTAACTCTGTTATCCATAATTTTAATCCAAGTATATGGTCTCATTTGGTCCACATATCTAAAAGATCAATTTCTTTAAATATTTTCGATAACTGAGATGCGGACTGAAAATGAGGTCCCTCATTAGTACGATCAATAGGAAAATATTGAAAATAGTAAAATTCCAATCACCTCCAATAATTATATTTCCATCAGAACACTGATTTAAAACATTACTTAACATATTGAAAGAAACAGACAGTAGGTGCATACACATTTAAAAAATATTTAATATCAGCTTTCACTACGACAAGTCTACCATTTACACGTTCCTCGGTTTTTAAAACATCAACTCTTATATCTGGAGAGAACAAGATTGCCATCCCTGCGCTCACATTTGTTTTATGACTAAGTACATACTGCCCTTTCCACCATATTCCCCAGTCAACTTCGTTAACTGTATCGCTATACGTTTCTTGAAGGAATAAACATGTACCTTTTTTGCTCTATTGTTTCAAAAACCAGAGCATGCTTACGTTCAACCTTTCCACCATTAATGTTAAGTGAGCCAACCCTTAATACTTCCATAAAAAAAAAAAAATTAAAAAAAAGACAGACTGAAAGGAGCAGAAATAAAGAAAAATACACCATGTGATGCATCGAAGATCAATTACAGAGATACTTTTAACTTTCTATTTTTCTCTGTTTTTCGATACTTTCTAACTGCAGTTAAGTGCTTCTTTAGACGGAACCGCTTCTTTTCACTCAAAAGATCAACCCCCACGGTCTTCTAAAGAAAAGTAACTGACTTATCAACATCAGGAAAAAAATTCCCTAACATCAACCTGCTTTCCAAAAGTATTATCTAGAAACTGATCAAATTTCCTCTAAAGTATACAAGGAGAGATCCTTCTAAGGATCTTGAGAGTTCTCTTCAAACCCACACTGTGAGCAGGAGTCCATATCCTGCATAGAAGCAGACTCATCTGACAAAGCATCCTCTGTGAATCTGTTCGACTCTTCTCTGTATCACACCCATGCTGATCAGCACTACACACTCTCGTCACATTCATTGTCCTGTTTAACCACTAAATGTTCTTTACCTTTAACAACATTATCATCGACATCAGTATTTGAACTTGTTGCAGCTACCACTGGTATCACTGAAGTATTCACCGCTATATTTAAATCCATATTAATCTCTGAATGTCTCACCTCCGTGAGGCCTGAAATCTCCTCCTGACCTGTATGTACAGAAGTAGCCTGAGCATCAGCCTCTATCCCCGGACCAATGTTTTGCTGTCCACGCTCTTTATGCGGGCACACCTGCCGTTTATGGCCGACATCACCGGATTCAAAACACCACAAATTCCCAGTAGTCGCATAAATCATATATTATGATCCTCCTTCATGCTTTACACGAAGAGAGACATTAAGTGTACGATCTGGTGATTCTAAAAACACGTAAACCTGTCTCCTAAAAGACGTAACATGTTTCAAAGCCAGGTTTTTACATCCCAGAGAAATCGCTCTAAACGAACTCGCAATCTTCCCAAACCGCAATAACTCACGCTCTAATACGTTATCAGCAATGAACGGCAGCACATTTGAAATGACTTTGCTAGAAGTATTATGTAGCGGCGTAACTTGCACCAATTCATCTTTAAATGACGAGCCCTGTTTCAATCACTTGATTAACAAGATGTTGTCGTTTCAGAAAAACAACTACGGCTTTATTCATTCTAGAAGCAGAGGAAATATTCTCATGTCCTACCTTCTCTCCTATCATAACTAGAACATCCTCCACCATTACTCCATCCTCCAGTATGCACCTAAATTCATTGCGCAGAGAAATCGATGGCGTCTTCACGTGGAACGCCATCCTCCTATCCTCGTACACAACTCCCACTTTTCTCACAAAAATTAAACTAATACCAAACCATGCAAAAGAAAAAGAGAAATAAAGAAACCGACTGAAAAAAAATAAAATAAATAACAGGTGAACTTTCACAGCTTCACTCTCGCCTAACACTGCTCTCACCCACAACCTCCCAGCATGCACCACGTGAGAGAGAGAGAGAGAGAAAAAAAATAAACAACATATGCGAATTAGCCTACCTGAGTTTATCTACCTCAAGAACCACACAGTTATTACTTCACTGTTGAGTCATGCATCTTAAGTTGCTAAACTATTTTACTTATTCATTCGGCTGACAAAACTTTTCTTTGAGAAAGTGAGAGTATGCACTTTCAGGACACAATAAAACGTATTTTGTGGCAAAAACCATGACAATAATTTGTCGTTTTTACCCTGTTGTTTACTATATTTGCTTGGTCGGTGTCGTTGTGGGTTTTTGGTTCTTTTGCGGTCGTAGGCTGTAAGGACCTTATGAAATAAATAATTTCGCTGAAGTGATATGGAACTGTAATGTGGTCAAGACCTGCTAGAACTACTTTAGCCGTGCGTTTCCCTGAAAATAATTGCACACCTTAGAACGTCTGTCAACCAATCAGATTCGAGCATTCAACAGACCCGTAGTATAATCTGGTAATATCTTTAATACTGTTAAGCAGAAGCTTCTGTTTCTGTTCACTAATGGTGAATTTTAAAGCATATTCTACATTTCAGTATGACAGTGAATGAGGTCTGAGGCTGTCAAACATCGAAAGTACACAAAAAGACAAAATATCATGACATCGGTCTGTCACTGTAAAACCGAACGATGAAATTTATCTAATCAAATGAAATGAGTTCGTTTCACTCAAATAAAAATGACTTGATAGAAAAAGTTGCGTGAACTCAATTTTATTGTAGTAAGCTGAACTTAATATGATTGAGTTGAGTTGCAGCAGATTTCTAATTCCCAGAATGCTTTGCGTCAGACTGAATAAATGTTGAAATTAAGTGTTATTTTGTATGTTTTTGCACAAGATTAACATAGGGAGACATAAGTTAGTGTCTAATGTTGTGTTATGTTGGGATTTACAGGTTGTGTTATGTTAGTTTTGTAGGGTCACCATTATGATGAAGAGAAAAGCCTGTGGTTAGGTTGAGGATGGGCTTCAAAACTTTTAAGACTATATATGCTGTATGTTGTTTGATTATACACATGCAAGTATATAATAGCATGTGTTATTTGCTATCTAACATTTAACCAAGATCTGAATGTGATGTTTATGTAAATGAACATTAACATTATAATGAGAACATTATGATGGACAAAGCTGAGAACTGTGGGAGTGAAGGGATGCCAGTGACGTGATTGTTAACGAGAGACACCTGTGCACCACACTGGCCTTGCTCCTCTTGTCACAAAAATGTTAAGTTCTACTAACTTAAAAAAAAATGAGTTTGTTTAAATGATTTGAGGTAATAAGTTTCCTCAAATGTTTTGAGTATTCTGAACTTGTATGAATACGTGCCATATTTCAAGTCTTCTGAAAACAAAAAGTACAAATTTGTTTTTCTTTCTTTTTATTCCTATTCACTGAGACATTACACATACATATCAAAGTCAAATGAACAAACATGGTACAAAACAAGCTTTGTTTTGTGCCTTTTTACTTTTTTATAAGTGCATTTTAAATTGATCATACTGGTTTGTTTTACATCTTTATTTACTGAAATGGTCAATGTGTTCATCTGTTTGTCCCACAACAACAACAAACACAATGAGCATCCAGAGACATGCATGTTTGTTTGCTTCTTTCAGTGAAGCTTGATGCACATCTGGATTCAAAATGTTCCTGCTCTGCACTTTGATATTGAATTTATTGAAGTTAATAGAACACAACTGCATTTTCTTGGGTCATGAACAAACCATATTCCTCAATTGCTTCAGTTGTTCCATTTCATTGAAAATTGTTTAATTACAAAGTTACTCTACACTGCTACCAAATAATGGCATATGTGTGTGATATACCGCGGCCTCAAAAGCATTTAAACACTTGACATGAATGTTACTGCATTAAATTAGCAAACCATATGGTATTTATTGTAAAGACAGCAAGAAACAGACTTTTAAACAAAGTTTGTATGTTTCAAAATAAAACAGCAGCTATTGTGTTACTTTGTTTGTCAGATCATGTCTATAGTTAAAGGATTAGGTCACTTCGGAATGAAAATTTCCTGATTTACTCACCCCCATGTCATCCAAGAGATGTTTATGTCATTCTTTCTTCAGTCGGAAAGAAATTAAGGTTTTTGAGGAAAACATTCCTGGATTTTTCTCCATATAGTGGACTTCAACAGTTACCAACGGGTTTAAGGTCCAAATGTCAGTTTCAGTGCAGCTTCAAAGAGCTCTACACGATCCCAGACGAGGAATAAGGGTCTTATCTAGTGAAACGATCTGTCATTTTCTAAAAAATAAAATAAAAATGTATCTAATTTTTAACCACAAATGCTCATCCTGCACTGCTCTGCGATGCGCCATGCATTACGTAAACTTGGACGTTCAACCCGTTGAACCCCAGTGAAGTCCACTATATGGAGAAAAATCCTGGAATGTTTTACCTTAATTTCTTTTCAACTGAAGAAAGAAAGACAAACATCTTGGATGACATGGGGGTGAGTCAATTATCAGGAAACTTTAATTCTGAAGTGAACTAATCCTTTAAATGCAATTAACTACACCTGTGGTTCACACATTCGTGAAAAAAAAAAAAAAAAAAAATGCAGAAAAGTGAAGTTCAAGAAAACAAAAGATTTGAGACATGAAGACACTTGAGTTTGATATTGGGAATCTAACGCAATGACTGTGCAACATCCAAACACACTAACAGCACACGTGCGGAGCAAATAAAGGAGATAAGATACAAATTGTTGGAGAACAATCAAACAAATGGGGTGAAATTTCAAGGGTCAAATTCTCCCCTGTGGTTTCTGAACAGAAGGGTGAACAGTGTGTAGTGCTTTACTGTAAACACACTATTGAGTTTCATGGAGGCAGTTTAATGGGTTTAATGTTTATTTAAGGAGCTTCTTTCCAACAAACAACAACCCATGAGAATCTACATCTCCCTGATCACACTGCCAAAACAATAATCTACTGCAAATATTCAGTAAGACATGCTTCTCTATTCCACTGCTGTCAGAACAATTACATTTTGCATCTGCAGTTCTATTTGGGAGATAACCATACAATGAAATGTGCCACCATAAAGCAATATTACAACTCTAATTTGATAGATATTTTGTCATGACATTACAGTTTTGTGACGGGCCTTCAAACACTAGTTTGTTGGGTTCGGCATTGAACTTAACCCTCTGGTGCTGTTCGGGTCATTTTTAACAAAAAAATGTTATGCTTTGGTTTATGTTTGGTTAGAACTTTTCAATTCATCGGAAGAGTACAAAACTTGGTAAAGGTTTTGGCACTTGCTGTTTGAACACACAAAAAAATCATGGACATGATTTAAAAAAGGTTAAATGGTCCTGGAAAAAAGTCACAAAGTGACTGCATTGAAAACGAATGGGAAGTGAATTTCATCTAGGTGAATTTCATTCGTCTGGTTCTGCACCCAAACAAAATATTACTGAAAGCTCATTTTTTGAGATGACCTCAAATTTGGAGCAAGGCTTTGATTTTTTTCTTTCTTTTTTTTTTCTTTTTTTTCCCCCACAGTTTTAGAGTAAAACATGCTTTGGAAAATATATAAAATTATAAATTCATATAAAAATCATATAACAAAAAAAAAAGAATTTTCATAATAAACTTAACATTCTAACTTTTTTTGGAACTTTAAGATTTACAGCAGTTTAAGCTTTTTCAGGTCTATGCTCAGAAAGCGATTAACAGGTAATAAATATCTCAAATATGAATTTTTTTTCTACTGCAGCTTTGAGTCCAAGACAAATTTCCTGAAAAGGACAATAAACTAACTAACTAAACTAAAATGGAAATTGGGAGGAAAACCTTGTTTTAGTTATTATTAGCTGAAGGCTCTTTTCCTACACAGAGCATAAATAGGAATAATACTTCTATGATACTTTTTATCCTTTTTAGAGTTCAAGAGCCCGAACAACCTTTCACTTTCATTGTTTAGAAAAGAGCAGCTTCCAGAAAATATGTCCTCCTGTGCAGGTCATACGGTTTGTCCGGTAAGTACATGTAACGACAATTTTTAATTTGGGGTAAACTATCCCATTAAGATGAAAGAACTCCGCAAACATGTGTGTTCACATCATACCTTGCAAACGGTCTCCGCGTCCCAAGGCAAAATGGTCTGAAGGTCAATAAGCTCACAGGAGACACCCAGCTTTTCCTGTGCCATAGCAGCCACTTCCCTCATAACATGTACCTGCAACCCAACAGTCAAAGGTTAACTCACAGTTAACGCTAAAGACAAAGTTATGACACTTGGTTCGATTGTTGGCTGCAGTTTCAGAGCCTCTCCAGCCAGTGCTGACTTAAAAAAAAGTTCATTTAAAATGTTTAAAACAATGTATGGAGCAAAATTGAGTTAAAAAAAAAAAAAAAAGGTTATGTTTTTTGTGAAAAATAGTGTGGAAAAACCATTTCATAATTTATACATAAAAATACAAAAAACACAATAATAAACTGCATTGTACATTTACTACAATATTTAAAAACATAAAATGCCACAAAGCAATACCACAGATGTCATTCCTCAGATGTCACTGATTCAGTTACATAGCAACAAAATAATAGTGAATATAACACTGTTCAAAAGTCTGGGGTCAGTACGATTTTATGTTTCATAAGACTCACCAAGGCTGCATTAATTTAACAAAAATACAGTAAAAACAGTAATATTGTGAAATATTACAATTTAAAAATGGTTTTCTATGTAAATATATTTTAAAATGATCCTTCAGAAATCATTCTAATATGCTGATTTGATGCTCAAATAATATTTCTTAGTATTATCAATGTCATGAAACTTTATATTTTTGTGGAAACCATGAAACATTTTATTTTTCAAGATTCTTTGATGAATAGAAAGTTCAAAAGAACAGAATTAATTTGAAATGGAAATCTTTTGTAACATTATAAATGTCCTTGCTGTCACTTTTGACAATTTAATGCAACCTTGTTGAATAAAGCCCAAACTTCTGAACGGTAATGCATATCATAAATATTTCATTTATCTCCCAGCCCTAGTTTGTGCTGCTCATGTATGGAGTCTCGGTGGGATGAACGAAAAGAAAAAACACTATTGTCAATTAGAAACAAGCCTTGAAAGTCCTTGTTTTCCCATTACCCATGAGTTCTCTCTGCACTTTGTCATAAGGTACATCAGTCACTGAGCAGGATAAGCCTGTGGAGTGTCTGAGCTAAGCTTAAGGACACCCAGAGAGCTTTTGAAATCATAATCTGATTGTGAACACAGGATGAGTACAAGTTCTTTCAAACGAACCTGTGTTCCCCATGCCACCAGTGTGAGATCACTGCCCTCCTGCAGGACTTCGGCCTGGGAGAGAGGGGTGTAATAGGCTTCTGTGGGCACTTGCTCCACTGCAAAACAAAATGACAGATTACACATCACCCTATAAAGCCTGTCATATGAAATAATAAAAGGAAATGGTAACACTATAAAGTCTCATTTATTAACATTAGTTAACATGAACTAAGAGTGAACTACAGCATTTATAAATCTTAGTTAATGTTAATATCAACATTTACTAATACATTTCAAATCAAAAGCTGTATTTGTTAACATTTGTTAATGCACTGTGAACTAACACGAACAAACAATGAAGTTATATTTGCATTAATGTAAAGAAAGATGAATAAATACTGTAACAAGTTAGTTAGTTCATGTTAGTTAATACATAAATGAATGTTAAATGACACCTTAAATGTAGAGCGTTACCAAAGAAATTATTTTTTTTAACTGAACAGTTTATTGAACTTTAGACAAAATATATAATTAATAAACAATAATACAAATCCAAAAAAAAAAAAAGTTGTTTTTGTTGTTGTTGTTTAGTGTCATATTTGATACATCAGGCTTTTATGGCTCATATAGTATGATACAGTCATACTGGAGGAGGAAAAACTCTGTAGTTTTATTCAGAGGCCCGAACCGAGCAACAATATGAAATTTGGTGCAGATGCTGACATTTATACAGCCAAAAAGAAAGATAAAATTCTGATATAAATTGTTAAATAAGTTGCTTCAGTCCAGTAAGAGTTCATTTTGAAATATTACTAACCATATAAAAGTAATTCTTATGGTTTACTTTTTACTATTTCACATGATATAAAGACACATGAAGGTGGACGTTTTTACAGTTATACTAAAACACTTTTTATATTTGCTTAAAAAAGTATAAACTATCAAACAGATGACAGAAGGCATGGAGTAGATTGTGTGAAACAGGTTTTTCAGCAAAGTTGATCATTTAGAGTCCTTAGAAATTTGTGTATCAAAAAGGGGAATAAAAGTCTGAGGACATGAAACAAAATGGTTGCATGATGTTTGGTGAGTTGAAACCCCTCCATCCATATCCTAACTACTCGCCCAGACTTCAGTCTTCTCCAGATGGCAACACTGCAATAGTCTTCTAGCTGGCCAAAGAGGTCTATCAGTAGAATGGTGCTTTTGAGCATTGAGATGAATGGGCAGATGAATATGGGATGTTCATAGATGCAGTATTGGAAAAAAGTAAGGAATAAGACCTGCCTATTCTTTGGTGTTGGATAGATGTGCAAGTTGCAGGGCGAGTTTTGCAAGGCTGGACGAAACAAGATAAGAAACTAGCTAAAGAAAGGTTTTTGAACAACTCTCAGCTGTCATATCTCACAAGGTTTTGTTTTTGTTCATAAATGCTGAATTATCTTTATTGTTAAATTATGTTTAATTAGAGCCATTTTTCCCATCCCAGTTTATTTGCTCATTGAAGCCATTGTCTTTGCTGACTTCTGGGAAATCGTGCTGCTTTGACAATGAGATTTAAAGTAATTTTGTTGAAAATTGTTGAAGTTGATTTTGGTTGGCTAGGACTGTTCTTTTGCTCAGAATAAGAAACAGAGGTTCGTGAAAAAAAAATCCATATGATCTTTTCTGTACCAGCAAGTGTTTCGTTCTTTAAGTAAAAGCTCTTCCTGGTTTTCCAGAGAAAGTTAAGACTGAACGCTTTGAATGTTTCACATGTACTTTGGACAAAATATTCCAGTTCTTTTATTATTAAAAGTGGAATACTTTTAAAAGTACCTCACTTTTTTGGCAAATGCAGTTATTTTCGAAAACTGCTTGTATTTGCTTACAATTATTCTTAACATTGCTTCAATAGCAGTTCATTTCATGATGTCTCAGTAGTGTTGTGGTTAGAGCGCTTTACTGAGTCTCATAGGCTTTTGGCCCACAGGTTAATAAAAACCATCTTGTTCTTTAAACTGGCTCTAAACCCTGAAATAATGCTTAGCAGCTATACACACAGCAAGCTGCTCCAGGGTTTTTTGTATTGTAGTTTGCCTGCAGCACATCTGATATTAGTAAATCTCAGGATAACATAAACCAGTATAGCAATAAAACATTTTTACATACCAGTCAAGGGCAAGAAATGAGACCCTGTCAAGATGTGGCGATTGAGGTGACTGAAAGGGCTCCTTAAACATTACTACTGTGCTTAATATCCAGAATATGTAGAGTTACTAAGCAGAAGATGGTTATAATCCCTAAATCTAAGTTCAATTCCAGGATATGCTCCATTTACTTGAAATCAAAACAGGGTCGGCAATAAGAATACAAGAGTGCCGTTGTTGTATTATTACACACTAACTGTTGGCTATTCTTTTTTCATACAAAAAGCCCAAAACTCCCTTTATTAAAACACACTTTTAGCACGACTGGCCAAATTAGTCCAGTTTAGAGATGACATTATCTTGAAATGAGGAGTATGAAGTGAGTACGAGTACGAAATGATGAGGGTTGGTGGAATTTTATTTCAGAGTTAAATAAACAGGAGAGAAACGATGTGATGTAATGAATTTATCAAAAAGCTGCTTGGAGAGTATCTCACCTAAATACATACAATAAAGTACAGTACTAATGTGTTTATTCTTGTTGCCATTTTTTCTAATTATGATTGGTTTAATGATTATGAACACAAATTAGGATAACCATGTCAAACCAAATTAACATTTATCGTATTAATATAACTTCGATGGAACCGCAAAGCTGACACGGAGGAATGTATTGGGGGCGCAATATTATGGTTTTTGAGTCATGGATCGTAATAAGTGTAGAATAACACTGTATAGCATTCACTGTATAAATTACATATAGATTCATCTTGGTTAAAGCTGTGTTTTGTTGTTTAACATTGATGACAGACAGCAGCAGGTATTTACAGGCTGCTGTCACTTTAAGACCTAATGCACGGATCCAATATAATGATACACATTTGATTTATCAACTGTTTACTTACACTTAAGACATAACCGACTGTGCTTATGAAAATACTTGCCAAGATGGGTATTTTGAGATAATTTTGTGTGTTCTGTCCAAGAAAAAGAGAACTAGAGTTGTCAAAAGTACTGACTTCGGTACCAATCAGTACTGAAGTTTTAAAAAATGTTGAGTGGATTGGTAAACACTTCTGATTGGCCATTGCATTGACGCGCTCATCTGATATGTCTGTGATTGGCATCAATGATCAACACATGGCAGCGTTTGAATGCTGTTTACGAATCCGCTCAGTGCTCAAAGCGTCACATTTTTTTAAAAGTTCAGGTACCAAAGTCGGTACTTTTGACAACTCTAATGAGAACTCAGTTCTGTGTTTACTCGCTGTCTGAAACATGTACTGAATCGAGTTCTTTCGCCTCTTGTTGCACTTGAATGGTTTAAAAATCGCTTGACGTGCAAATGATAAACTTTCACTATATGATGGTTAAACTTGGCAACTAATCTGGGAATCACATACGTGCCGAACCATGGGGCCTGGGCTGTATGGATCACGGATCAACTACGATCCGTTAAACCCCTATGTAAGTATTATTATAATTTACTACAGCTGCTATTTGTAGCAAACTTGTCCAATCTAAGGTGTCTGCTCAGTTGCAAAGAACAAATGAATTCACTTTCTATTGACAGTGACCCCAATGTTTATTCACAGCCTGTTTCTTGATCCCAACATCAGCAAGAATCTTGCAGCCAAAAAAAAAAAAAATATTGCTATGCATCACACTCAATTTACATATTTAAAAGAAAAAAAAAAAACGATTGATGGCTATTGATCGCAGTGAGTGTTGGAGCGGTTCAGGCTGAGCTCACTGATTTGTGGTTGGGAGGTTTTACCCCAGGGTTCAAGTGATTGATGAAGCCTAGTAAAAACGCATCACTAATGATCCAGATTCTTTCGAGTGGTAGGTTGTTGGATGCCTGATATGTGTTTCCAGCGGACACGCACTCTATCATTTAAAAATACTACTGGATTTAATGGTAAAACCACTCTTTAATAAAAACCTAATTCAGAGATGGAGAAAGATACATGTTTATGCTATAAAATATGGATATCATATTTCCAAAAGGTGTGTAGCAGCATTACATGTTTGCAGTGTTGTGTGTTTGCATTATGTGTGTGTTTTTGACACAATGCTAAAACTCTCTTGGGGTTTGACTAAGCAGACCATCCTAGCAACCACACAGTCACATGCCAAATCCTTAAGGGCACCTTAGCAACCACATAGCAACACCATGGCAACCACCCACAACACCCTAGTACTGCAAAAGACAACTCCACATGGACGATTGACAAAACACT
>CM074439.1:4290000-4332500 GCA_037101425.1 Elopichthys bambusa
ACCTCTAGATAAAAAAAAGTGACTCACTATCCAATGCCAGGAAGAAGCATTTCACGTGTTCTCTGCAGAAACACAGATTTTCAAACTGACCTAACTAAATTGACCATAATGGATAAAGACTCCATAAAAGATTTGGTGCATCACAAATCTAACAGTGAAGAATGAAGAGCAGCGGTGAGGTTAAATCAGCTCCGCCGCTCTGTATGTCGGCTCATTAAATGTCAAGTCTGCAGTCGGCAGACTGATCCAGGCGATGCTGGTGCAGGTCACTTCATAGTGAGTCAAGCATCGATCTGCTCTGAATGGGATTCAAACTCCAATTTCCTGAGCGTTTCGATGCAGCGTGAGAAATCTGTGTTGCAGTGTGAGTGAGATGATTAAAGAGCGTTGCTGTATAATCTCAGACTGGTGAGTTTTTTATTATTTTTAGCACATATACTAACTAGGATACATGTATCCTCCACTCAATTTTAAAGTAACTCCATTTGTGAACAAAGTCCTTCATAGCCTATGATAATCTCTGTGTTTATGCCATTGGAAACTTTGACAGTACTGGTTCGGTCACATCACACAGTCTCGTGCTTCAGCTTAAAGCCCATACAGACCAGTATTATTTTAGTATTATTCTAAACTATTTTTACTATTTATTTAAAGCAAAACTGAAACAGAAACCACCGTTGGGCTCACATAGCCTACTTCTCTCATTTGGCACGAATCCAAATGTTTCCATTCACAATGTATTTGGATGCTAAAATATTATTTGTTTTGTAAATTAGGCTTTGTACTTCAGTGGCGTAAAACATCGTCCTTCACATGTGCAAAAATGTGCTTGCATAATACCACAGTGAGGCGTCGCTCACGCGGAACAGCACAGATTGTACGGACCATTTAAATTTAGCATTGTAACTTATGTTTGGTTGATCAAATCTTATTTTGATAATGAACAGGCTGTGATGACAAGTTAATAACGCTAGAACTGATATCCCAGCAAAGCGAATGTTCCTAGAACATTCCCTGCATGGTTATTTTTGGGTTTTATTTTATAACCTGCAGGTAATTATTTTATAACCAAAAGAGAACCTTCCCAGAATGTTCCCTGTTGGTTATTTTTAGGTTTTATTTTTATAACCTAAAGAAAACCTTCCCAGAATGTTCCCTGCAAGTTATTTTTATTTTCAGATTTTATTTTTATAACCATGTAAACTAGTAAAATGTTGCAGATGATAGACTAACAGGCTAAAATGTTTAAATTATTCCAACATGTTCTCCAATCAATACGCCCATAAAGGTTGTTTGTCACTTCCCTGAAATATGACCCATAGGAGCGTTTGCTAAAGTTGCACCCCTTTCGACAACAGGACGCTTTCATTTTAATGCATTGTTCTCTTTTATCCGCGTCATATTTCGGGTTTCGTGTAGCTCAATTGGTCGAGCATTGCAATATACAACAATATGCGATTGTGGGTTCGATCCCAGGGAACGCATGTGCTCATAAAGTAGGGATGTAACACAACATTCATTATTTTTATGCCAGCTAGAGGGCGCATGACTTTAAAACATAAATATAGGTCGTAATAAGGTGCTTGAAAAAATTACCTATAGGGTCTTTTTTTTTTTTTTTTTTTGGAGGACAGTCTGAATTAATCATAAACATACTATTATTTTACAGAATTACAACCCTTTTTAATAAATCATTTTATAGTTAAAACGCATTATAATTTTCAGATAGCTAAAAATATAAAAGCCAAGGTTAGTGTGAAAAAGAGTGAAAAGAATACGTGGGTTTGTTAGTATCTTTCTTTACTGCACGCCTGTGATCATGTGCTTCTCCAGCACGTGCTTTCTTCCACAGAAAGCCACGTACTCGTTCATTTAAAAATCAACGGCCATTTTGTTTCAATGACTAACATTCGTTTATCAATCTCTTTATTGAATTTAATAATATATATATAATAAATATAATATAATATAATAAATATAATATAATATATATATATATATATACACACACACACACACACAGACACACACACACACACACACACACACGAGTGTGAAGTGTGATTTCAGAAAGATGACACGTAATTGAAGACAACATGTTAACCGAGAGGTTTTTGTTTGCCGACTAAAAGAAAGAAGCATGTCCCACTAATTTAGTCGTAAGAAATTAATCTAATGTTACTGTAATGTTACATTAATTAATGTAATGTACGAACGTTCCCCGAACCAAAAACTGTTAGCTGGGATGATACGTGTGCGCGTGAGGCATCTGCGCGATCACTTGAATTTTTTCCTTTAATAGCGGAAACAACTTAAAATACTCATTTATACATTCATTATACAGTCATTTATACAGATAAGAGTAAGACATCATTCGAAACTGAAAAGGGTTTGCTTTTGTGTACACTCACAATAACAATCTAAACATTTTACTTTTGTAAAATAAAAAAAATAAAAACATGATGATCTTTCTGCGACTTGTTTTTGGAGTGCGTCACAAAAATGAACCGAAACTCAGCATACACTACTTGTCGCACTCTTGTTTTGTTAATCTGTTAATTATATAAGTGAAATATTTTTCACATATAGGCCTATTTATTCCTTTTATATATACAGTTTTGTTCTGTTTTCCTCCGTTCACAGAAGTGCTGCAGGTGCATGATGTGATGTGTGAATCCTCATGTTCTGTTGTATATGCTGTTATTTGCGCATGTAAAACTGAACCCCTGGAAAACAAATATTGACATTTTAATGGGTCACAGACTTCTATCCATTCTAATTTAATTTAATTTAATTCTAATTTAACAATCTTGTCGGTTAACGGGTAATGACCAGTTAACGAGCGTCGTTAACAGTCAGGAAAAAAAACTAAATGAACATCCCTAGTCACGGCCCTAACAGAACCCATTAACTGACTGAGTAAAAGATTTTCAGTGGTTTGGCTTAGACTTAACAGTGCACAAAAAACAAACAAAAATGTTGAGAAGCATATGAAGACAACTTTAGGGAAAAATATGCTTAACCGTCATGAAAATAGCATTTTTTTTTCTGTGAAATGTGACTGTGCGATTCACCTTAATTCCAGGACAGTGTGCGAAGAAGGCCTCAGGACTCTGGGAGTGATAGAGCGAGCCGTGACCCACGCAGCCCCATGGAGATCTAATGGTCAGCTTCCCACAGTCAAACAAGTTCCCAGAACGGTACCGGTACTTGGCCGCTTCATTCACGATCTTCAACAGCATAAAAAAAAGATAGACACAGAAAAAGGACTTTACATTTACAACTCACATCTGTGTGCAAGAAAAGATTGGCTCCACAATGCTAACGCGGTCACATCCAAAGCTCCGCTCATAAAATGCTTTAGTTTAAAAGCCGATTTTTCCTGCCATTGTCTTTCCTGCCAAAGCTTTTTAAAATAAACAAAGTGTGGAGCCAGGAAATTCCCTTACAATGCTCGACAACAACTGCCTGGAAGGAACCATGTAAATTAGGGTTTACAGACTCTAATGGTGGCATAATTATATGATAATGAAGAAAATAAAGCATAGACTTGTTAAAGCGTTTCCAGAAATATCAGATACTGTCCAGACTTGAATCCTCTGCTCACTGGATGGTCAGATTTCAGATGTAGAGAGCGGAACCATTCCTGTAAAATATTCCCCCATTATTGCATCTGGTATTCAGTTGCCTTGATAATGAAGGGAAAACTCATCCATCTTCAGTGAGGCGAGGACACAGAGAACATCAGCACCAGACAGACAGAAAGCTGGACATTTCCTCTTACAGATCATGCAGTCAGCGTCTCACAAACATCCAAAAACTACATACTGACAAACCTGAAAGGCCTTATGCTGTCCACATACAGAGATAATTGTATCTATTCTTGTTATACACTCACTGGCCACTACACCAGTTCAACTGCTCGGTAACGCAAATATCTAATCAGCCAATGAAGTGGCAGCAACTCAATGCATTTAGGTATGTAGACATGATCAAGAGGATCTGCTGAAGTCAGAATGAGGAAGAAAGGTGATTTAAGTGACTTTGAACGTGGCATGGCTGTTGGTGCCAGACAGGCTGGTCTGAGTATTTTAGAAACTGCTGATCTACTGGGATTTTCACACACAACCATGTCTAGAATTTACAGAGAATGGTCAGAAAAAGAGAAAATATCCAGTGAGTGGCAGTTCTGTGGGTGAAATTGCCTTGTTGATGCCAGAGGTCAGAGGAGAATGACCAGACTGGTTCAGCTGATAGAAAGGCAACAGTAACTCAAATAAGCACTTGCTTTAACCAAGGTGCAGAAGAGCATCTCTGAATGCACAACATGTCAATCCTTGAAGGAGATCGGCTACAGCAGAAGACAGACCGGTGCCACTCCTGTCAGCTGAGAACAGCAAACTGAGGCTACAATTCACACGTGATCAGCAAAACTGGACAATAGAGGATTGGAAAAAACGTTGCCTGGTCTAATGAGTTTTGATTTCTGCTGCGACATTCAGACGGAGAGTCAGAACTTGGACAGAATCAATCCTGTCTTGTATCTGGTGTAATTGTGTAATGATATTTTCTTGGTACACTTTGGGTCTCTTAGTACGAACTGAGCATCATTTAAATGCCACCGCACACCTGAGTATTGTTGCTGACCATGTCTATCCCTTTATGACCACAGTGTACAGATCTTCTGATGGGTACTTCCAGCAAGATAATGCACCATGTCACAAAGCTCAAATCATCTCAAACTGGTTTCTTGAGTTCACTAAAACTCAAATGGCCTCCACAGTCACCAGATCTCAATCCAATAGAGCAGCTTTGGGATGTGGAGGAATGGGAGATTCGCATCATGGACGAGCAGCCGACAAATCTGCAGCAACTGTGTGATGCTATCATGTCAATATGGACCAAAATCTCTGAGGAATGTTTCCAGCACCTTGTTGAATCTCTGCCACGAAGAATTAAGGCAGTTCTAAAGGCAAAAGGCGATCCAACCCATTACTAGGAAGGTTTAACCAATAAAGTGGCCAGTGAGTGTATTTTAAATAATTTCATTTTAAATAATCTAGCATGCATGTTTGAGCTTCTATTTACCATATTTAACATGCTGTATGTTCACTGATCAATGTTTATATGCGTTTAAAAGCATAAATTAAATTTGATCATCATATAAACCATTCGTTTCTCTTCAGAAGACTTGTATTAAAACTGCTCAATTCATATGGATTCGTTTTAATCTCTCTTTATGAACATTTTGAAGCATCAGGTTTTGGGTGAATAGACTTTCAAATGGAGGGACAAATCTCTCAGATTTCATTAACAATATCTTCAAGATGAACGAAAGTCTTATGAGTTTACTTTGGAATGAGTAATTAATGACAATTTTTAATTTTGGGGTGAACTAACCCCTTTAACTAACATCGTAAATGTACTTAAGGAGAAAATATATATTTCTTTTAAAATATCCATGATGGTGTTTATAAAGAAAAGACCCCTGTAAACAAGCTCACCTGATCAAACGCTGGGTAAATGTAGTCGGCAAACTGAATCTCTGCAATAGCGGTGGCTCCCGCAGCAGCTGCACCAATACCAAACCCCACAATACCTTGCTCACACAGCGGGGTGTTAAATACACGGTCCTTACCTGTGAAGAAAAGGGGTAAATGTCAACCTACTCTGGACTTATACAAGTCGAAATGAGTGTGTTTTATATTGACATCTTCAAAAGCAACAACAAGATGCCAGCTACAAGCAATTTGTCTACACCAAATGTGAAAATGGGCCATGACGCAACAAGAAAACCACATATCACAGCCGAACATGCTGCTGCTGCTGAAGAGTTAAAGCTCAGAAGACATACCTTGTGTTTTCATGACTGCTATGATTCAGCAGATGGTGTTATACATTTTTATGTTTTCCACATTAGTAGTACAGAGCAGGGCTAAACTAATTAAAGCATTAACCCGAACATCGGCTGCAAATCTCATTGGTCACGTCGATGAAATTTATTTAAGATCTATCCGTTTTAAATTCTATTTTAACATGTTTATAAGGCCACCAGTTTTTGATTTTTGCGTACGAGTGGTTTCAGTTGACCCTACATTAATGAATCATGATTTGTTCATGAAAACGTTCATTCGTTTTCATGAACAAAACGTCAATTTGTGCGTACACAAGCTTAGTGAATGAGACCAACGGTTTTGTATGTGCTTCGTGTGTGCGGATGAATATGGTTATCCTGCTGCTCATAAAACATTCACTACTAGACTTAAGAGATATGACCAGGATCTCAAGCTGACTAGCTGAAGACATTACTTATCCATTAATAGACACGGTACTTCCTTGAAAGTAATTTCAGATAATGCTTTACAATGAACTGTTAGAGAACTACATATGGCTGTTTATCTGTTCAATAAAATATCTTACTCACCTGTTGAGTAATAAAAATGCCATCATCTCCACATCTCTTTTACATTTCAAATCCCTTTCTGCGAAAAGCCAAGCCAATGTTGATTCTTGTTTTATTACGAGCTCGGTCACATTCTCTTTTGGCCAGCAGACTCTCACTCTCTTGAGTTTTTTGTTTGTATTTTAAATGGGCGATTCCCCGGAGTTTGGCAATTTTGCAGCTCCATGTCAATTTTTCTCGCTCGTTGTGACAACTAACCTGTGCCACTCCCACACCAGACATGCGTCAAAGTAGACGGAGCAACTTTTCTCTATCTACGGAAATGACGAGAAACACACGGGCAAGTGACGTATGTTCGCAATTTCTCACAAAAACCATCCCGGTAGGTCTAAAATATAAACGCTTATAAAAGGCTTACCATAGTGAATCAGAGTAAGACAAAAACACATTTTGGAAGAAGGACTGATGATTTCTTGACTAATTTAAATTGTGTTATAATAAATTACCCCAAGCTTTACTCACCCTCAAGTCATCCTAGGTGTATATGGCTTTCTTCTTTCTGATGAACATAATTGCAGAAATATTAATAAATATCCTGATGCATCTGAGCTTTACAATGGCAGCGATAGGGATCAATGAGTATGAGCTGAAGAAAGTGCTTCCATCCACATCCATACATCATAAATATGTGCTCCACACAGCTCGGAGTGTTAATAACGGCCTTCTGAAGCGAAACGGCGCATTTATGTAAAATAAATATCCATATTTAACAAATTATGAAGTCAAATATAGAGCTTCCGCCAGACCGCATTCCGTATACAAATTACGAAGAAAGTGTAAACTGGCGTCACGTCAATTACACTTTTTCCGTAAGTTAAATAGGGAAGGCGCATGATGTAGCGTAAGCTTTGTGAACTGCAAGAGGTTTACACCTTTTTTGTACGTTGAATACGGTAGGCGGTCTGGTGGAAGCTCGGTATTCGACTTCATAACTTTTATAAATATGGATTTTTTTTTTTTAAACAAACGCATCGCTTCGCTTCAGAAGGCCTTTATTAACACTCCGGAGCTGTGTGGAGCACATATTTATGATGTATGGATGTGGATGGAAGCACTTTTCAGCTCATACTCATTGATCCCTATCGCTGCCATTATAAAGCTCGGATGTGTCAGGATATTTATTAATATTTCTCCGATTGTCTTTGTCAGAAACAAGAAAGTCATATACACCTAGGATGGCTTGAGGGTGAGTAAAGACTGGGCTAATTTTCATTTCAAAATTAACTAATCCTGCAGTTTTTAATTAGTTTTTCCTCTGTCGCCATCTCCGTTTGAAACCTGCAATTGCAGTTATTTGTGGAATTATCATCTTTACGTGGGTTGTGCGTCGGCTCGGCTCCTTATCGCGGATTAATCTAATGTTTGCCGTCAGTCACCGCACCGGTGGATACTGTACTTCAGAATCAGATTGTAGTCTTGGAAGTATGACCAAAATTAGAATTTTCACTGGAAAATGTCATCTGAACAAGTAACATGTCCGCCACTTTTGTTCTGACTGAGGAAAAAAAAAAAAAGCATTACAATAATTTGCTCTGCCAATGGTGATTAAATCTAACGATTGCTTAGCTCATATCACATCAAACCGTGCAAATTATTATTGTTATACTTTGTTCTCAATTTGTTAATGTTAACAACATCAGCATGGCGTAACTATGTGTATTAATTGTATATTAGCGTTACCTATAGATTTCAATTTCTGTACAGTCTAATCTCTAAAGTTAAAGTGTCAAACCATACAATCTGCCATCAAAATGATCATTAATTATTCCAGCTGCTGTGAGAAATGGCTATAAATGATCACCTGCAGCATCCTCACATGATATAGCCTACTAGCTGGGACTCCTTTATGTAAACAGACATGGCGTAATGAACGGATGCATGCTTGAATTTCCTGCGGAGACCTACCAGTACCACTTAGATTAGAACACATTATTACAAGCTTACCTTTGTGAATCGGGCTAAGGTAAGGAGATAGTTTTGAACACTGTCTTGTTATGTACTTGCTCAAAAATTGATTTTGGATCATTTTTAAACAAAAAAAAAGTTACGGACTGCAGCTTTATAAAGTTACATAGTGTACCTTTAACAAAAATACAAGGTGCAGATTTCTGCTTTTAAACCCTCCAGAATGTCTTTCCCCATAAAACCTCCATTGCAAACATTATTTTTGCTTGTTTTTAGAAACTGAGAAAATGATTCTGTCTGATCACGTGGAGATCATATTGTATTAAACCTGGAACACTTCAAGAAATTATGCAAAAGAGGAGGAGTTTGCTGGTTATTTAAGAGTTTTAGTTTACTGTAAGAAAGCAGTCACCGTTTTGGAAATGAAAAAGCTTCTTTGTTGAATAAGGTATTTCGAGTAAGGTATGCATTCAACAGGCTGGTGATGGGCATTTCAGATATAATACAGTGTTTACCAGCCGCAGTCTGTAATCCACTTCACAGAAAGCAATTTAAAGCAGATTGCAGACAGAAGGAGCCGTGTGTTCATACGGACAGCGGTGGCACTGCATTAAGCCTGTGTGTGCGTCACTCCAGCGGACTGTCTTTCACATGCCAGGTCCACGCATTGACCTCCGCGCAGTTTATCAGCATCGCACGGGAAAGAGGGCAGAGACTCTCTCAAATGAGTGGCATGAAAACCCTGTTCCCGTCTAACGAGACGGAATGGAAAATAATGATCCCTCTCAAAGGTCAACACCTCTGACGTCAATAACACACAAAAGGCACCCACGCGGCGGGAGACATATTGGAGTCGTGGATCTGTGTTTATTTCAAAACATCACAGAGTGCCTCTATATATAGTGCTTCTGACAAAAACGAGTGGCAAACAGATGTTTTTTTTTTAAAATCATTACCATAATGTCTGTTTTCCTCTTCTTTAACCGAATATGCCACTCTGCAGCTGCATAATTTAACTATTTATGGCTTGTGAAACCTGTAGAGGGTGTTCTGTTCAATCTGAATCTACTTCATTTACTCTTGCACAATTAATGAAGCTCAACAAAATGAATGAGACACATTAAATGCACAAACATTAATCCACCTCATGATGATGTCCTACTGAAAATGATTTTAAATTTGGTTCAAAGGAGCTTGAACACATGAATATCCAGAGGAAAATGCAAATTATCAAAATGTCAAGTGCATATCGTACCACATTATGAAATTTGGGAATCTGCCATACGGGAAATGGTACAGGAGTATCTGCTGCAGATCTAGCAGGATGCTGAATAGCTTTTTTCCACAAGCAATCAGGATGGTGAATAGATTGTGTCCCTTCCCCATCACACATACACATACGTTAACATTCAATCTCTCCGAACCTCCCTACCATTGTTAAAGCACGTTGACAGCTAGTCATCTGTCAATTAAAGCACTTTAAGGACCAGTGCCGATCCTACACTTTTGGGGGCCCTAAGCAAAACTCAGTGCATTCTTAAAAACCTCAACATTTCCATAAACTTAAGTAATAATTACATTGGTTTTCAGTATGCAAGTTTTCTACAGGGGTGAATTCAGGTTGAATGGGACACTTTTTCACAGTCATTTCAATGGCAAAAAGTGTCCCAAATCAACTTGAATTCACACTAATAAAATCAAAACATCAAGTAAACAAACTGCAAGTTATGAAAAACATAATTATGTAAAGGGAAACCTGTCAAAACGTTAAATTGGCAGTAAAAACTATTTAAATATAATTAAAACCAAATTTTCGTTGACAGCTAAAATGCTTTTTTTAATCGTAAACCTCTGGCACCATCTAGCGGTCAGAAAAACTATGACAGTCGAATTGGCTTTCTAAATGCGCAATTTACTAACAAAATTAGAGCATGATAATAAAAAATAAATAAATAAAAAAAGGCATGGTTGTTTCAACCCAAATTCTGGGGTCAAATATGGACAAAACCCAGCTGTTGGGTTACTTTTATTATTATTAAATTTTTAACCCAACAGTTGAGTGTGTCCAATTTGACCCAAATCTGAGTTGAAACAACCCAGCATTTTGTAGAGTAAAGAAGGCTTAGGGAAACATTAAAAATACAATCAATAATTCTCTAATTTTAGACTAATGGGCATTGTTTTTAAAGTACCCGAGTCACACGACAACTTGTAATACTGAACAGGAATGTTTATTTCTTATATAAATTAAACCCCGATAAGAACGTTTTGATTATTGATGTGTTCCAACCAAGTGTCCCACACAAGTCCTGAAAAGTGAAGCCAAAGCGTCAGACGCATGGTCCCAGATGCTTGATCCCATTATAGGTCATAAACCCCGCCCTCTCCATGTAATCTAATGGGACATGAGACTAAACAATTAAATTACACTTCAAATATTTTTTTCCAAAGATGGTTTCTGTCATTTTATGTAGTTTTTAATCACACTGATGTAAGTTCAAGTGTTCATTTTTTAAATAAGTTGGGTTTTAGTTAGTTATTGGATGCTTTAAAAAAGGGGGTGTGACGTCATGATTGACAGCTTAGTCACTGAGGTACCAACTGACTTTTTTCAAGATTTTCGGGAGGAGATTGGAGCTTAAACAGGTATGGAAATGTAGAAGTTAAAGTTTATTTCACACCGACATAATGAATTGTTCTGCAGTAAACTGTATTAAACAATTCTGCGGGAGTGGGCCAAGTCAAAGTTCAACTTTCCTTAACCCAATAGAAATGTTGTAGAAACACCTGAAGAAAGCAGTTGCTACCATCTTCACAGAGCTGAATCAGTGTCTAAGGATGAACGATGTGCAGGACTGATATACAGTTACCAGTTATCACAGCTGCTCAAGTTAATCACACCATAACCACCTTAATTTTAACTTGACTGTGTCGTAGAGGGTGACACGGGAGTGGATTTCCAAAACTGTCCCGTCCCACTCCCACAAAAAAAAAAAAAAAATCCCGTCCCGTCCCAATCCTGACTCCCATTCCCATTCCCATTCCCGTTTTTTTTTTTTTTTTTTTTTTGCCAATCTCTCTTCTGTATTTAGAATTTTTGTGTGTGTGTGTGTGTGTATATTTGATCGTTTGGACGTGCACCCGAAGCCCAAAGTGTAACGTTAATTGATCTGTAATCAGTTTTGGAGCGCGCACACACAATTCAGCCTGGGGAACAGCGTCTCTTGTGTGGATTATTCACCGGTTCTGACGTTAAATTTGAGTTTATGGAATAACGAATACGACTGCTGTGAGGGAATGAAATTGTGCTAGACGAAATGCGATTAGTTTAATAGTTTTACCACAAATATCGTCTTTCTGACTATCCTTGGAAGCCAAAATCGAAATCAAAAATAAAATTTGCTTAATATCACAAGTGTAAGCAGACGTTTGAATGTTTAGTTCTCTCCTCCGTCGTCACAATTAAACGGGGCTTTAATGGTGCGCGCGCGCTGTAGCTTCTCTGCCTGAGCGCGTTCTCTCTTCTGGATTACAAATAGCAAAAAATGCTTCATAGACAAATGTCCTAATATTATTGCATACAGAAACAGCTGGCGGCATTGGCAAGATAGAATTAGCAAGATAATGTCTATAGCAATAATAAATGTATGTATTTTCTTTATAATTTCTCCAGTACCGATAGCAGAACCGTTAACGTCAGAGCTCGAGACACCATAATTTAGCCACGGGGCCCATTTAATACCGGGTTTCGGTACTTATCTCTACCCACACCAAAGCAAACAGAAGAGCATAAAGACAGGGCAACTAGAATTGAGCTCAAAATTAAAACATATAGTTTAACTATATTTGTGTATTCCCGGTCCCGCCCACTCCCGCTAACATTTTTTCCCGTCCCGTCCCAATCACGTGATTAATAGTGATTTTGTTTCCCATCCCGTGGGATTCCTGAAAGAAAATGTCAGTCTCTACTGGGTCGAGGGTTCCGGTCTCATACACTTCCAGTAATTTTAGCTTTACAAAAACAGTCCATTATTGCTCCTTAATATTGCAAACTGTTATTTATCATATTTTAATTTATCATGTTAAATGTAAACACGCTGGTTTGTAGTGTAAATTATATTACCATTTACTGCCCTTGTTGTTCTTCTTGTTATTTACCTTTAGCGGCTATTAATGAGCCGGAAGTTCACACATATTCACAGAAAACAGCTTACTTCTGCATTGTAACACTGAATCACTATTGGGCTTCTTTCCAAATAGGTGAAAATACACGTTTTGTTTGTTTAATTGGGTTCTTTTATTTAGTTATAGGACTTAAATGAAGATCTGACCTCAATGCAGGTTCAATTTATTCTAATTTATGCAGCTTTCAAATTTTAGTTGCAAATGTGAGCACACTGAACACCTCTTAATATTGCAGATTAATATAAAAGCAAATTATTACCATCAACACCAAATTACAACATAACTATTGCATCCCACAATGCAATGCACTCGACTTGACTGTCCATTTCCAGTGTGACAAACAAAGGGATCTCAGACATAAAACATTTAGCATTTATATTTCCAAGTTAATAACTGACACCACTCACACTTACTTGCTTGCTCTTTACTGGGTATAGCCTTTTTTTTTTAGTATGCAGTACACAGTCAACTGTAAGCAAGTATTGAATTGTGAATAGCCAGGAGTGTGACAGTGCCGCCATCTAGTGTGAGAACACAGGACACGCAGATGAGGTTCTTTCACCTCAAGTGACCTATGAGCAGACATGACCGCACACTCACCATATTTATCTCGGAGACCGACCGTGCATCGAAACACCCCTCCAAACGCCACATCCTCACCAAAAATCACTACGGGAGAAAGAGGTTTCATATTACACCAGCTGAAGCACTCCAGACCTCTCAGTTATTGTCAGTTGTCAGTTAGATGAGAGAATAAAGCCTTGTTCAGACTGTCAGTCCAAATCTGATTTTTGTGCATATCCGATTGGAATCCGATCATACTTAGCAAGTGTGAACAGCAAAAATAATAAATAAATCACTGATTTATGCAAATCCATTTCAAATTTCATTCATGTGGTTTGAATTCCTATTCAAATCTCATTTCTGAAATCCATTTCAGTCTGACTGCTCTGATTTTGTGTAGCATTTCTGTCTAAAGTCACTTCAGACTAGGGCTGCACGATAGTAGTTGAACTGATTATTTTGCTCAAAATTATAATCACGATTATTCTATCAAAAAGGGTAATGTAGTTATGGCCATTTTGCACGTTCTTTACCAACCTACACTTCACCCAATTATGATTACTTCGTTAGATGGTAAATCAATACAAAACACGTGGTTTTGGTGAACGCTTTGTAATCTGTATTCACAATATATTTTTAAAGCAACAATTCGTTTGCAAATGAGACAAACCACAGATTCAGATTGCCTTAAATTCGTAAAGCAAAGAACAATGCTCTTTGATTTTGTGTATATAAAATTTATATTATATTATATTATATTATATTATATAAAAATAATGTCCCAGTGGCGATATCATTTTTAACCGATTAACATTATGAAAACTGGTAAAACCTTTAGGAACTTCAAAAGATAAAACAGCGAAAATCCTAAAATTATTTCCAATAATTCCAAACTATGTTTATTTTCCCAATTGGATTGTCACATAGGCTGCAAAAGTGCATTCTGCAAACAGTAAGGTGGAGATCCGTGTTGCATTTGTTGGAATTCATCGCTGAAGGTTTGATCATGACAGATTTAGTCACACAAATAGTACGAGTGACTTGTGAAGAAACAAAGGCTGGCTGTATGACACTTTCATTGAAGCAGAATTTCGCTGTGGAGATCGCTAAACTCCAGCGCACGTTTGTTTTCAGATCATCAGCGCTTCTTCCGCATTTAGAGGGAGCGCGTGCACAGAGTTGCCAGATTACACAGATCACGTAAAACACCGGGAAGACAGTATATCTTTTTAAGGGAAAAGCTCTATTTGGGGGATTTAAGCTCTTTGCGTCTGGCAACCACAAGCATATCCCAAAGAAAAAAAACACGTTTTCAGGATAAATAACGAGCGGGCCAATATCGTGACGATTATTTGTAATCAGTCGAGAGACGCAGATATCGTTATCGCGATTAAAATACGATTAATCGTGCAGCCCTTCTTCAAACATTGCAGAACAAATCTTTGCACACAACACATCTGCATTCTGAAGTTAGACCACCACGTCCCTTTGTCAAAGTTGGGTACCACAAAAGTCCACTATCCACCTGGTCCTCATTGAATTTTGAGACCGGTGGAGACGGCAGCGCAGAATAAAGTCGCTCATTCCAGCCTCCTACATTTCGGCCGTTGCTTCATTAGACGTGGTAGTTCAGTGCCATGTTATAGGACAATATTGCAAACCCCTCAATGTCGCTCTTGGCATATGCCTACAAACTAGAGGTGCACCTATACTAAATTTCTCTGCTGATGCCAATACCAATACCGATAGTTTGGTTTTTCCAGAATATTCCAGAAAACAAGAGCACCACTGGACACACAAATCTGGATCTGAACAGTTGCGATACACATTGTGGCAGTCAATAATTTAGATCAGATTCCAGTTGGACTTGGACTGACAGTATGAACGCTCCATCAGACTGACGGACAACATCAGCTCATACCTGCGGTGGGATCACTGGCAAGTATGTTGTCCAAGGCACTGGTTACAGACTGGAATAAATTCATCTTCTGTGTGGGGCCTGCAGAGAGAATTCAAGTCAATCATACAATAATTTCTTATGTTTCATTATGACAGGTATAAACACTACTAGAACAGGTTTTCATGCTTCAAAAAAAAACAAAAAAAAAAAAAACACTGACATTGTCACAGCTCCTCTTTTCCCAGTCTGTCAGTAATGCTCTGGGGTGTGTTTCTCAAATGCATTGTTAGCCAACTATGGTTATAAGTTCCATCGTTTTCAACATAGTTGAATGATTTGGTGTTTCATGAAACCATAGCTCCAACAAGCATTCGCAAACAGCGTCACTAACTTGCGTGGTTGGAATACGTTCCTTAAGATTTACTTATAATGTAATGTTTTTTTTCCAGTGCGGTTTCTGTGTTTAAAATGACAATACCTGCATTACCACTGCATCAAAAAACACCCTCTTCTGACATTTACCAGCAGCTAAATTCATTTTAAAAGGTACTATTATGCTTGTTTACATGTTCATCTATCTTTAGTGTGTAATGTTTCTGTTTGAGTACGGAAAAGTTCTGCAAAGTTACAAAGCAGGAAGTCCCTCCAGCAGGAGTTCTTCTCTATATCAGTGTCACCGTTTCTGAACACCCTGAAATGCCTCCATTGTAGTTCTTCCGTGTCACAGTATTCCTCATTTAAATAATTCCCGCCCAAGACATATGCAGAATAAAGGGGCGGGGCCTAGTTGAGTTAGTGAAAGATTCTATGTTTAAAGTGCTTGTCTCAGCATTGAAGGAATGTCGACAGGAGGTCTTTTGTTCTCTGTTGAAGCTGTATTCTATACTATAACATCTATTTCTCTTTATATACCGGAACAACTTCATGTAATGTATGAGGCTCTGCCTGACCTAATGGTGAGACAGGGAATGGTCCCTGCCTTTTGTATTGCAAGTCATGGAGAGGGTCTTCTTGGATCCCCAGGAAGGCATGAGTACTTGGCCGGAAGTTGACCATATTTAGACTATATCATGATCTGATATGATGTAATGTCTCTCTCATTGGTTAAATCCATACTACACCCCTTGGATTCTTTCTATATAATCCCAGACCTAGTTAAATAAAGACAAGACTTTATACTCTCCCTCAGCGCTGAGTGATTGTTCATTCAATTGCTAATTAAGAGAACTGGAATGAGGCAGGACATTTCTCAAACACGCTTAAAGCACTTGACCAATCACAACACACTGATCCAGCCGACCAATCAGAGCACATAGCACTTTTCAGAAGGAGGGGCTTCATAGAGGTGCGTTTCCCATACAAGGACATAACTCGCTGCTTAACCACTGTAGTACAATGCATCGTTGTAGAAACTAACTAGCAAGTCAAGACTGTTTCTCGAACACGATCGTGCGATCGTAACTCTGCCACTTTTGTTCTGTCGTTAATGACGTCCCGTGCAGGATTTGGAGTAATAACTTGCACTAACTCATCGATTTGAGATGCTGCTGTAACAAACATGGCACCTGGGGCCTATTTCAATAAGAAGGTTCAACTAACTCGGAGTTAAAACTTGAACTCTGAGTTGACTTACTCTGAGATGAGTTTTCAGGTTTCAGAACAGCTGAATTGAGTTAGTTCAATCGACTCGGAGTAAAGCGCGTGCACCACGACTATGAAAAGCCATCATCAATGGAGCTTCGATATTCCGATTCACCATGGCACCCAACAAAAAGACGTCCACATACTTCCGAGTCAATAAAATTTTAATTCTTATCACCGTTACAATATCAGAGGTGAAAACTGGCAGAATGGTGAGTTATTGAACTTATATTCAATTTTCATGGTATCCCACGGGTAAAAAAAAGCCTAAATAATAAGAAAAATGCACTTAAATTATTATTATTATTTTGCAAATTATCTGCCAATGGGGTAAGAAATAGCATACTTTCTTAGCGATAGATGCTATTTACAGGAAGTGCAAATAGTGCAAACAGTGTAAATGATTTATTAAAATTATAAATATCATTATTAAACATATGTAATGCACTTTTAGAACATTCTCTTCATTTTTATTGAAAACACATCTTTCTGATGTGATATGTGATGGGAAACGGGAGTAGAGCGAGCTCGGCAAAAGGCGGACTCGAACCCGGATCAATCGCGTCACAGGCTAGTTATTATGCGCGACTGCTTACACCACTGATGTTAGTGAATCATGCACATCGTTTTTGATCCTTTTTATTACCACACTGGCAGATAATTTTACTTAAGTAAAATGCACTTAATTTAAATTCACTCCAGGAAACAATACTAAATATCTTATATCATTTTTTCACTCTTATATCATCTATATCACTCCAGGAGCATAAAACCTGCTCCTGACCGGGTTAGGTTCACAGAGTAAGTTACCATGAAACAGGCTTGACTTAACCTGCTTTCTCGGGTTTGACATGCCTCCCATTCTGAAATGGAAAACCCAGCGTTTCCCTCATTTCAGGGTTAACATACTCAAGAGTTTTTCACTTAACTTCCTTTCTGAAACAGGCCCCTGATGACTACTACACTTTTGTTCCATGTCATTTTGCTTTATTTGATGTTTGATTCATCGCGGGCTCCTTCATACGTCATACTCCGGAGTTCCCTTGCACATTGTACGCACATCAAAAATGGCACTGATGGTTGACACGCTAAAATACATAGATTAAAATGTATATATATTTAAATAGAACGAAAGATGAAGCTTGCTTATTGTGCCCAAGAGCGGATCTATTAAAGTCCACTTGACATTTTAACTATGCTCGAGAGCTGTAGTTCTAAAAATATAAAAAATAAAATAAAATAAAAAAAAAAGTATATCATGACCCCTTTAAATAAAGATCTATTAACAACAAGGTCTGATAATTACCAACCACACAGAGGGAGACATTTTCTGTGAAGTCAAAATCAGTTTTTAAACAAAATGAGCATGATGATTTTGCATAGTCTGCATATTTTACAAATTCAAATGAGTTAAACAACAACAAAAAAATTGCTTTAATGTGTAGAAAAGGAGACATTTTAGCCTGTTAAACTGCAACATCTTCATTTACAAAACTATAATTAAAAAACAGCAATTATAAAAGCAGCATTAAAATGTTTCAGAAAATACAACAATTTATATTATATTGATATACAGCAATTCTATGTGTATGTATGCAATTATGGATACAGCACTAATATAATATAAATAGGATACGAGTATGAATTTAGATTCTTTCAATATTTTAACTGTTTTAACAAAGGGAACTATCACAATGTGTCTTAAAAGTCATAAAGTGGCCCATTTCAGCTGATGGAGGCATAGTTTTTGATAGTTTCCTTTAATAAACCAGTAAATTTGAACTGTAAAGACTTCTGAATAACTTGCAATACAAACAGTGTTTTTAATAAAATGTTTTTTTTTTTTTTTGTTTTTTTTTGTTATTTAGGTTAATACATCTCAGCATCATTTTTAATACAGACCACCAAGTTATATCATTCAAGATCTCTTCAAAAGTTATGAATATATGGATTGACCTTAGCAACGAATCAAATCACCTTTATATGTCAAGCACTATTGTGGTCACTGTTTACATCATACAACAATAAACAAGACAGTTTTGTCCGACGCTCGTTACTTTCAATTAGTTCCAATCCGAGTTTACATTGTCAAGTACGTTTAGATTAATTTCGGTTTGTTTATGATTTATTTGGTTTATTATGAATATTATTTAATAATGGGAGCTTTTAGAGACGAATTACATGAACAGCTCACGCTATTGTCAGTATCCCAGATCTACTGTAAAGTGTAAACAAGGGCATTTAACGTTACCATACTGAGTAGGCACAGGGTCAGGATGATAGGTGAAGTGCGCTGCATGTCTTCTCTGTGCTTTCGGCTTGGCTGTGCAGTCGGGAGACAGTTTAAGCAGAGTTAACCCCAAACTGTTGTGCACGCCACCGGTTAACCCGGTTAATGAAGACTTAACGCCTGAAGTTCTCAAGAAGAGCCGCGTAGCCGCCATTGCGCTGGAAACCAAGCAGGGAAAGCGTGTTGACGTCAACACTCACATGGACTACGGCTGCTCTGATTGGCTGAACGCGTGGGAGGAGTTTTGATTGACACACGGAACTCTAACTAGACCCGAGTTCCACAGACCACCAAATGTGATTATCCTCGTGTTAAGGTCCCCGATCCTAACATTTATAAGACATCTATCTTTTATAAAAACCCAAATTATACACTTAAGTATTATTATTATATATCTAAAATCAGTTTATTTTAAGTTTTAATCACATTTTATTCGTATATTCGTTTGAATCCAGTTTACTTATTGTCATATTGATTTTTTTCTTTAGATTTTTTTCACTAGACCATTACTCTCTTGCTGCCAGATCCCAGTTTGAAAACCCCTGACCTAGACATTTTTTCATGACAAAAGTAAAACAGCCAGTGTACTAATCGTAACAGATTATTAAACATAATGTGAGTTTGGAATATAAGACTGACAAGTACCTGAAAAGCATGTTTATTTGTTGATTCAGTCATTATTGTTATAAAGTACTTTTTCATGCATAAATGTGTTAATACTTTGGGTTCAACATTAAACGTGAAAGCATATTAGGTTTTCTTAACAATATCGCAAACTTCTAAAATGTTTGTTTCAAACTAAATATTTTTGGAGGAACATTTTTTTTTCAGTCATTATGGATTTAGTGTCCACAATATCCCTTTCCAAGCCATTTTTTGTAATATTTCTTCAACAAAAGTAAACTCCTTAATGACATCACACAGGAAGTGACATCATTTTTGGTAGGAGAACAGTATAAACAGAACCCCTTCTTCTGGAGGCATTCAAGACTCTTCAATCAATTTCCATTTTAATGGAAATCCATAGAGAAGATGAAACAGAAGCCTGATGAAAGAGTGTCATACTGAAATAGCTTTATAGAATATTAAATTCACTGAAAAATAAGATGCCAGTGAAAACATGTTAATGTGTCATACTGCAGTGGAATTAGAATTACTCCCAACTTGGTTACAAATAAACACTACATTTGTAATATACCTGACAAGGTGTGTTTTATTTTGTCATGTGCACTTTCTTAGATTACATTATGTGGTCAAATAAAATCAGAAACAGTTGAGTAGAAATGGACAACAAACTTGCATTTCTTTAATGCATCTAAAACAGAGTGGTAAGAGCAAGGTGGCACCTAGCGACGGCAGAAGCTCAAAGCTTTTTTGACTGCCAGCGTGTTGAAGGTAAGAGAAAGACATTTGTCTCAGTGGCTCCTGAGTGCTTAG
Organism: Elopichthys bambusa; assembly: GCA_037101425.1. Lineage (NCBI taxonomy): Eukaryota > Metazoa > Chordata > Actinopteri > Cypriniformes > Xenocyprididae > Elopichthys > Elopichthys bambusa. The sequence goes on from CM074439.1 coordinate 4,310,386, forward strand.
AAACAGTGGTTTTGAGTCCTGGAGGCTTCATTATCTCCAATCCACATGGCATCCTCGTCATTTCCACAGGGTCTGACTGGAGGTTTTCACACATTCAGAAACATCTAACTTCCTCCCACTGTTGCACATCTTGGCCAGGTTCTGCAGCGGTAAGGAAAGAAAGATGGTTTAAATGTAAATATTGATAAAATCTTTGCTTAAAGATCAGCAAAAGTAATTTCCTGTTTATTTACTCACCCCAAGGCCATCCAAAATGTATATGACTTTCTTTCCTCAGCTAAAGAGAAATTAAGGTTTTGGAGGAAAACACCATTTAATACAAATGAATGGTGCTCAGCATAAACCATTTTTTGATGGTCCAAAATCCCTTGGTCCAGCTCTGCAAAGCGCATTCAAGAGACCGCTAAGTTCACGCGATGAGAGCTGGACAAAGGTGAGCATTCGTAGTTATAAAGAATATAATATTTTACTAGAAAAGAAGCTGCCTAAATATGGATTTTTGGACCGTTAAATTAACTACAATAAGCCTTATTTACTTGCATTAGATGGAGAAAAAGAGAATATTCTCCTCAAAAACCTTAATTTCTCTTCGGCTGAGGAAAGAAAGTCATATACATCTTAGATTGCCTTATGAGGAGTTCACACCAGACGCAACTTGCGTGAATAAATTGCACTATTTGCGCATAGTTGGACGCTTGAACATAGTGAATTTACTCGCTTCATTCGCTTGTGAAATTCCCTTCACAACAGACATCTTTACTCAATTCGAGCTATATATCTCAAATTAAGTAAAGAGCGTTTTTTACAACTTACCACATTGTGCGACCTTCTCATTCACTTTCTTCCAAGCAAGATCCTTTCTATTCCTGTTTCTATTCCTAGCGTGGATCGCGCCATTCGCGCCGCCTCATTCGCACGAATCGCACCGCAGGACGTCTATTCGGTTCTTTGCACTGACTTAACATGTAAATCACTCGCGCTTAACGCTTCATTCGCGTCTGGTGTGAACACACCATTAGGGTTTAAAGTCAATATTTTGGGTGAACAATTCCTTTAGTGCACACACTTTGTGTTGATGGATTTCCAATTGAAACACAATGTCATGGTGGAACCCTTTTTAAATAGTCACAGCCACAATCTTGAAGACTCTACTTATTGTTTAGGGCAGGGGTCTCCTAACTCTGTCCTGCAGTGTTTAGCTCCAACTCCAATTAAACACACCTGAACCTGATAATCAAGGTCTAATTAGGCATACTAGAAACTTACAGGCAGGTGTGTTAAGGAAAGCTGGAGCTAAACTCTGCAGGACCAAGTTTGAAGACCCCTGGTTTAGGGAGAGGGACATTAAAGAGCAATAATGGGTTAGTTCACCCAAATATAAGATTTCTGTCATTAATTACTCACTCTCATATCATTCTAAACCCGTAAGGCTTTCGTTCATCTTCAGAAAACAAATGACGATCTTTATAATGAAATCAGAGCGATTTCTGTCCCTCCACTGATAACTATGCAACTACCACTGACGCTTTAAAAGTTCATAAAGAGATCATAAAACTAATCCATATGAATTGAGTAGTTTACTTCAAATTTTCTGAAGAGACTAGGTCACTTTATATGATGAACAGATTTAATTAAGGATTTTATTCACATATAAACATTCATCAGCAAACATGAACAGAAGATCAATCGAACCTGCTTGACGCGCCAAAACAAACCTCTTGCAGAAGCTCATACGTGCTGCGTAACACGAGAATGAACCTCATTGGTTCTTGCGGAAGCTCAAACGTGCTGCGTAACATCAGAATGAACCTCATTGGTTCTTGCGGAAGCTCAAACGTGCTGCGTAACATCAGAATGAACCTCATTGGTTCTTCAGAAGCTCAAACGTGCTGCGTAACATCAGAATGAACCTCATTGGTTCTTGCGGAAGCTCAAACGTGCTGCGTAACATCAGAATGAACCTCATTGGTTCTTGCGGAAGCTCAAACGTGCTGCGTAACGCAAGAATGAACCTCATTGGTTCTTGCTAGAGCTCAAACGTGCTGCGTAACGCAAGAATGAACCTCATTGGTTCTTGCTAGAGCTCAAACGTGCTGCGTAACACGAGAATGAACCTCACTGGTTCTCGAACGTCAAGCAAACATGCTTGTGCTTCCATTTACCTGATATGCGAGTTGATCAATGTTTATATGTGAATAAAAGCCTACATTAAATCTGTTCATCATATAAAGTGATCGAGTCTCTTCAATAAATTTGGATTAAAGCTCTCAGATTTCATCAAAATATCTTTGTGTTCCAAAGATGAATGAAAGTCTTATCGGTTTGGAACAACATGAGGGTGAGTACATAATGACAGTTATTAATGACTAACAAACATGCTCCAGTTTACATTTCATGGGGTCTAACAGGTATTAAAAACACAACACACACAAAGCCTGATGTTTGAGCAGCTACATGAGGATGACTTACACTAGCAGCTCTTGCGATACTGTTGGGAGACTGAAGAGCCGCCAGTTCATTGAGGATTCTTTTCAAATCACCGGCACTCGGTTCTGCTGTAAACAACGGTAAAATAACAATAATGATCACAATAAAACAGACAGTATTTGCTTTATGCATGCAGCAAAAGATTGATAATTAGCACATATGTGACCTGATCCAGCAAAATGAGTCACAGTGACCCAAATTTCAAAATTGAGATTTTGGTGTTAATGGAAATCAATAACTTGAATGGTTTTAAAGATATACCCATTTGAATTATGGTCATCTGCCCTCTTTCCAATTGAAAACCTGAGAAAATTTTTTTTTTTTTTTTTTTTTTTTTTTTGATATCTTTCAAAATCCATTGCATTTAAAGGGATAAAGCTTAATTTGACTAAAGACATTTGTATATATATAAATGCTATTAAATCAGGCTGAAGCTCAAATTATTTAAAAAGAATTTATTTCAATAAATATTTTAAAAGGCACTTTTACAAAGATTTACTAAAATCAGAAAGATTGAACAGAGGTGCTACATTTTTGCTTGAGAGAGTGTCTGTCTGTCTGTCTGACTGTCTATCTGACTGTCTGTGTCTGTCTGACTGTCTGTCTGTCTGACTGTCTGTCTGTCTGTCACCTCACGTGTACACGCAGTCACAGAGAGCCTCCAGTGAGTTTAACACTTTGGCGACTTTGCTCTCTTGACAGCGACATTTCTCAAATGAATAAACAGAACTACACACTACACTACACTATACTACACTACACTACATTGAACTATCTTTCTGAGGAGATCTGCTAGCTTGTTTACACAGAGCGCTGCTAGTTTGACAGGAGGATGGCTGGGCCAATCGCGTGCCGGTCAGTCGAAACGGGGCTTCCCATTGACAAATGATCAGTGTTTGTCACTGTTTGTCTACATTTCTAAGCTTTTTGATTGGTTTTATACAACGTTTAACACCATATTTGGAGAGCAGAGATAGTGACGTTTCAGGGGATACCTGGAATATAGGGAAATGCTCAGAAGTGACGAGAGGAGTTCAGAAAAGCAATGTTCATTTCCAGTTAATTTAGTAAAACTTTGTCAACTTTAATAGTCATTTAAATACCTTTACTCAATTATCTGGACTAAGAAACTTTGGGAGATTATTTTTGAATGTCTGTTCTTTGAAATTAGCTTAAAAAAAGAAAAATCAATTTTTCCATTGTTTTTCCACATTATCTTAAATGTGGAACGACTTCCGACTCATTTCGCCAGAACGGGTCACATATAAAAAGGTGCACCAAGTAATATTTAAAGGTGGACTTTCAACAACACTGTTTGGAAGTTAGTCGGGCCGACACCAACAACAAACGTCTAACCAATCAGCATTAGGGGGCGTATAACGGTCGAGGAGAGAGAACGAGCAAGAGGGAGTTTAGAAAAAAAAAAAAAAACTGCAGAACGAGAGATGGGACAATACAAAAGCTCAGAAGAATATCACTGGAATGAATGTTTATGCCTGGGCAAGCGCTTTAGGACCGCTTTTATATTAGAAAAGCTTTACAGCGCTGGACAGGGCTAAGCAGGAAGGCCTGAAAAACAGATGCTTTGATTCCTTCTCATGTGAGTAACACTGGGTTTGGATTGTCTGGAGCTGCTGTGCTGTTTGCAACTAACAACAAACACTTGTTTGCATTTACTTGTGTACTGTACATTCAGCGTTCGTTCGTTCATCAACTGCGCTTATTTTTCATGAAGCATTTTGTTGCACATCAGCTGTGATAAACGGACATCCACTCGCATTGCGTGTGTAACAGTGAGAGTTGTGCAGTTAATCTACTGCATAATGACGACCGCTAGAGAATGCGGTATTTAGTGCCATTGTTAGTGCATTTGCCTCGCATGCCAGCAGCGAGCGGGCCGGGGTTCGAGACTGACTCGGAGCAGGGTGGTTAGGATTGGAGTGTGAGTTTTGGAGGCTGAGCAATGAAGAGTGGGGTGGGTTTGTTTGGGTTGATTTCAAATATCAACAATGTCCAACAGCATTGGACATTGGATCTACTGATCCCACCTTTAAAACACAAAACAAAAGTTTTACATAGAAAGAAATTAATGTTATTTTTTAGGGGTTGATCCGTGATCCGTATGCACCAGGCCCCACGGTTCGGAACGCATGTTCGGAGGCACCTTTAAGATGGCGTGCAAACAATCTCCTTGCACTTGGAAAACATTTTTTTTTTTTTTTAACTTTAAATGATGTAAACGTATTCTAATAGACCCCATAATCCAAATTATGAACTTATAATTAAGCATTGAGCTTGAAAAAAAAAAAATTACGAGATAACTACATTTTGAGTGTTTATGCACAGAGTCAGAGCTTTCAAGTTTTAAATTCAGAGTTTACAAGTTTTAATTGCAAGTTCAGAACACTTCAGAATCGGAAATCAAAATCTCGTAATTAAGGTAATTCCATCAGAGCATTAACGTCCTGTAAAATACTACTTTATCATGGTTATACATTCAGCCATTTTTGATCGTGGAATAAATAAATCATGCAGCAAATATGCCTGCAAACAGGCTAATTCTACAATAGCATTGACATCAACACAATCCATGTTGTATCAACCAGCAAAAAATTATTTAAATCTGCTTTCAGTAAACATTTGTTATCTTTAGGAGACCGTTGTTTCTGCATATATAGCACGTACCTGGCTCAGGTGCAGATTGCAGTTGCAGGTATGGATGATCGAGGAGTTCTGCTATGGAAATCCTTTCTCTAGGATTGCGAACTAAACACCTCTGAAATAAACAGACAGACAGTAAGCACTGTACTAGGAAATTGTTGAGGTCATTAACTGACTACATTTACATGTGCACCAATGTGATTATTTCCACTAAATCAGAGCAAGGACGTTTAAATTACATGAGCAAACATCTTCACTCCCGTTTACATGCTATTTTCATTATTCTGATTATTTGCTAGGAATTGTGGTTGTTTTACTATGATTATGGGTACTACGATTATGAGCTTAATCACATTAATTTGATCAATTGTGTTAACATGAGAAAGCTTATCACAATATCTCTTAAATCATCTCATTATAATCGCATTATGAGGGTGCATGTAAACATACTCAACGACTGTTTAGCACAGCCAAACATTCTGCACACCTTAAGCACATCAAGTAGGTCCTTTTCCGGAATATCGGGGAAGTCGATCTCATGGGACGGGTCTATGATGGCATGGATTTTGCTTATCTGATTGGTGATGTTCTGGAATGGAGTCTTTCCATAAGTCATGCAATACAGGATACACCCCAGAGACCACACATCCCCTTTAGCACTGATCTGTAGACAGCAGAGGAAAGAATGTCAGGATCAGACTGTGTAATCTACTATTATACACTGTTCCTGCATGGAATACATTAACATCAGAGCCGATGATGGTTTTGAGGCACTAAAATATGAACTCTTCTCACCTTTGATCCTGGCTTTCCATTAGAGGACGTGTCTTTAATGGCCTCTGGTGGCATGTAGTTTAGAGTCCCTACCTGATGGACATCATAAAATCAAGTAAATCTCAGTAGAACAGACCAGAAACAACATTTCTCTCTAGATCACAGTTCTATTCCAACCCAACCTGCGAGTCCTTCATGATGCTGGTCACGTCAGGCTGAATACGGTTGGCGATTCCAAAGTCTATTAGTTTCAGCGAAGCATCCACAATCACAAAATTAGCTGGTTTTAAATCGCTGTGGATGATACCTTCAAATGTAAAATGCAAAGAAATGAATCCAATAAAAAGTGCAATAATTAAACTAGATTTTTACATTTTCTACAGAAAATGAGTGATGTTTTCTATGAAAAACTCAATGCTATAATGCTAGGGCCCACCCCATGTCTATATTTTACAAAAAAAAAAAAACACAAAAATAGTGAAACTAAAGCCATAAAAGCATTTGTTGCTTAAAAAAAGTAAACATTAAATTAATAAATTAATTAAGTTTTTTTAAAGTCCCCCTGTAGTCAAGCATTTTATCTCTTAAAACTCACCTTTGATCACCAAAATGACATATTTAAATGTTTTTTCCTGTGAAAAATGAATTCTTCATGCCTTAAAATAGCTTGAATGTAACTACACCCCTTGCCTTGTTTATTATACGCAGATCTATGAATATGCTAATTAGCCCCCCCTCCACTCCCTCACACCAGCTCAGAGATCCACTCAGTCAACTTTACTGTAGTAAACACTGCACAATGTAATCACTCTTTTTAACGTCGGACACATAAACAGTAATTGTTATGATTAGCCTTTTGCTTGACCGTGTTACAAAACAGCTAATAGGGTAATGTGTTGCTAATGTTACACAAACCATGTTCCTATTCGCCATTTTAGAGTCAGACAGCTGCCTGTCTGACTCTGCCTGATAAAAATCAATATCCTTAGAAACGCTTTGAACAGCTCAGAACATCAGTGGAGAAAGGCATATCCTCCTGGGACCCAGGAATAGACTTTTGTCCTCTGTAGCAGACATTATACTTTAGTGAATTTCTCTGACATCATACATGTCACAGTTTTAAGTCTGGCTGTCCTGTAAAGAGCACATTCTCCTTGGTTTCCTTGGTCTTTAAGAATAACTGACATTAATTTAGTGATCAAATGTAGCACTCTTATGGAAATATGATAATATTTTGTAATTATCATTTAAATTTGATTTTTTAAATTGTTTGTTATAAATCAACATCTCAGGAAAATTATGGGGTTTCTAATTAAAATATGACTTTGTTACAAAACAGGGCATTGATTTCATACATGACCCTCTGTAGAGGATGTCCTATTCCTATGAATTATTAGATATTATTATGAAAATGTTGCCAATTTTTACTCCCATTATTACACTTCTTTTTAATTACATGTTGCTCCAAGAACACATTAATATGCAGATTAGATACAGTGTGTAGATACATTGTATTAAATGGGAAAACCCATGTATGGCCATTTTACTCACATATTGCATAAAGTAAAATGGTATACAGATTCATTCCGTTCTATCTTTCATAACACAGTTGTGAATCATCTTTAAACAAAATTTAGTTAAAAAAAAAACTGAATAATAAAAAAAAATCCATTGTTTTTGCCTATACATGTAATTTATTGTAATTTTATTTTTTAAACAACTTAGTCCTGGTGTCCACTACAGAGGACATAGCATAAAATATGAATAAAATATCATTTTTCAAAAATGTTATTTTTCCATTTTTTTTTATGCTCTAAACAATGCAATGATGTGAAACAAAACATTAAATTCAAAAACTTTTTTTTTTTTCTGGGTCCCAGGAGGATATAGTTCATCATAACATCATATTATACATCATACACCCGCCATATTGCTAAATCTACCCGATTTTTTTATATCAACAGGAAAATATAGCGGGCTAACCTAGCTTCTCTTGAGACTCTCCTGCTTCAGAGCGGGCATAGTTAATGATATGCTAAAACCCACCCCTACGTTGACGTGATTAGGTAGTTTGTGACATCAGAAACACCGGCACATTCAAACCGTGTTTTTGAGACTGTCCTTGGTTCACATACTCAGCAATGGTGTTGACTTATGAATTTGCAACATGGTTTGCCTTAAAGCATATTACAAACACCACATAGACATATAAACAACATCAAAAACTTGATTTTCACCACAGAGGGACTTAAAAAAAAAAAAAAATAAAAAAAAAAAGTATCGCCCAGCCTCATTTGAACGGCCCTGAATGCTTTGTTAAAAAGTATGAGAAATAGTAATCGTGATGGTTTAGAGAGTGCGAGAGGTGACGGTCACCATGTTTGTGGATTGTGTGCACGGCCTCCAGCATATTCCTCCAGTAACACTTCCTATCCAGTGGGTTGACGGACTTGCGGTTGCGTAGCCAGGTGTTGAGATCCAGGTGGCCGCACTCCATGAGCATGTAGATGTAGCTGTTGGTGATCTCACTGCAAGCAAGCAGGAACACAGCTCATCACACTAGAATTGAAGTCACTTACATTGTTTTCCAAGCACAACGGAGTCGTGATGCTGGTAAATCACAGGCACACTTACTAGTCATAGAGTTTAATGATCTGGTCACTGTACTGTTGAAGATGATTCAAGTGCTCAATCTCATTCTTATAGCTTTCCACTGCCTGGGCATCAGCCTCCTCTAGATTCACATATTTCACAGCGTACACATGTTTCTTATGGTCAAAAACCTGATAGACCTAAAAAAAAATAATTCTGTTACCCACAATGATGGATCACATGAAATGGAAAATTATACACTCAACACATCATTTCTTTCGTACCTTACTGGATCCGCCTCGACCAATCATCTTGAAAATGAAGAACTGTTTGCCCTTTATTGTAATGGATTCATTTGAGAAAGCAGAGGAGGGGGTCTGAAGGGTGAAAGATTGGTACCAAATTATTTACAGATCACACAGGAAGTGAAGCCGAAAGCAACATAAAACCCACATTTCCCATGTATCCACCTGACTCCATTCTGGTATGCATCACTCAATTTTCATGATCCAATCAATTCTTGATGGATATAGTCAGGTCTCTACAGTAAGCCAATCTGATTTTTAACTCCCAAGATATGAACTTTTGATATCAACAGTTCAATTTTAATAAGTTAAAATAGAACTCTTGATATCAGGAATGCATTTTTTGCTAGTAAATATTGCTTTTTTTTAATACAAGTAAGTACAATACCACTAGTAAAAATGTGGATATCATAAGTGAAAAAAAATCATTCATGAAAATATGAATTCTTGATATCAAAAAAATGAATTTCACCTAGTAAAAAGCTTAATTCTTGATATCTGCAATTGCATTTTCACTAAATACCACAATAATCTGCTATTCAAAGGCAATTACAGATTATCAATAATTTCTTATTACTGGTAGCTGATATTCCAGTTTCACATATATCTATGTACAATCAAATGAATAAAACTGCTCAAATTTTTAAATCAATAATACATTGTCAGTTTCTGGTATCAGTCATGTTACTGCTGGTAGCAAGAAAGCCATTTTATCAATTTTTATGAGTAAAAATTCCATTTCTGATATCAAGAATTTTCAATGTAACCAGGGAAATTAAATTGTTGAAAAGATTCAAATTCATGAAAATATATAATAAATTATGAATACCTTTATAATGCATTATACATAAAGGCTTTGAGTAAAGCGTTATTGATATTCAATTACAAATTGGTTTACAAAAGGTAATATTGACATATTGCAAATATTACAGACATCAAGAATAACAGTTTTTACTAGTCAAAATACAATCTTTGATATTTTAAGAATTTGATTTCTGCGAGTAAAGTCATTTTTATATTTAAAATATCATTTGATATGAAGAATTACCATTGTTACTAGTAAAATCTTCTTTTCTGATTTCAAGAATTATTTTAAATAGTGAAAACTGAATTGTAGATATCTTTATCATATCCTGCAATATATTAAAATGACTTGCCATAGATCTCACCATACATATTTTTTATTTGGATAATCTATTTCATTCAAAAAATAAAATCAAGAAGATAAAGTTAGGATGCATTAGCATCCCCTGTTGGTAGCTGCCATAACGTCCAATTACTTAGGCACATGTTTCTACACTGAATGCCATTGCAAGCAATATACAAATCACAAATACTTCATAAAATATTAGCAAATATAGATGATGGAGGTCTCATAAAGGAAGTTCACCAAGAAATGTTCGCTCATGGCATGTGACGTTTACTTTAAACAAAAAACAGAAATAAAAATACTCAACCTGATCTGCATTCTTTATCCCCCCAAAAAATGTGGTTTCTTTTTAGTTCATAAGCATCTTTTTCTCTCTATCATACATTTCTCTCTGCCCGTTTCATGTTTTGGAGATACGTGAACCTCTTTACCTGTGATGGCTGCTGGATATAGGACACCTGGCTCTGAGGAGTGCAGGGCAACTGAGCATGACCCATTTTTTGTGCCGTCGATGGAACGGACACAATCACTGGCCGCTGCTTCACCACAGGAGTGACGAAACTATTGAAGGAACGGAAAGCATCGTTAATATTAAGAAATCAAGACCACGTTTAATCCAAGTGTTCTGTTGTGTTATTACCTGTTTGCATTTGGGTCTTTGTAGTTAGGAGTCTGACAGCTGAAAGAGGGGTGTAATCTAGGAGGCGCAGGTGTTCTCAAAGCATGAAGTGAGGATGAAGTGGAAATGGGGTCTGCGGGAGGTTTACGATCCTGAACAGAACCAACAAAAACAGATCATGAACCGATCCCAGCTGAGTCCTCTCAGTAATCATTCTGAAGTCAGATGTTAAACAAAAGCGTGAGCTGTAGTCAGACCTCTGGAGATGCATGTTTGTTAATGAGAGTAGGAATCTTCCATTCTGATGAAGTCTCCTTCACAAGGGGCTTTTGCTGCTCCTCAGGAACCTTTGTTGGATTTTCTTCATCCTTTTTGTTACTTAGTGCTACATTTTCTGCAAAACCAAACCATTTTAGTATCATTTTTTTTGTTTAACCGGCATTTTTCTCTTTAACCCTAGCACATCCTCAACTGGAAATCTTTGTTTTTATTGTAAAAAATAAAAAAAAAATAAAATAAAAATCCTTAGCATTTTCTTGTAGGTGTAGGGTTAAGGCCAATTCACACTGAACCAACAGACGCAGACCAATGTGGACAATCACCAAATTATACTACGTCACTTCTCGGACATTCTTCGACCCAATAAACACTATTTGAATATGTTCAATAAGCAAAAATATGCGCCGACCAATGCCAGCAGTAACACGCTGATCCGACCAAGTGTCAGAAGTGTCTGTTGTCATTGGTTTTCATCTGTTGGTTCAGTGTGAATTGGCCTTTGAGGTTTCATTTGTCTGTAACCATTATATTTAACTTGACATAAAAACAAAAGTCTGTAACCCCAGGTTATTCCAGTCCAGGTACTCCCACTTATGAGGGTGTAATAAGTGTCCTGTAAATCACTTTAGAAAAAGCAACTAAAAATGGACAGCGTGCTATTTGCTTTATAACTAAATATAGACAAATGTTAAACCCGCTCATCTTCAGATTTATATGTAATAACCTGGGCTATAAATCTTAATTTGGAGCATATGTAATAAAAATATAATGTTTAAAATAATCATACCCATTAGAGAAAGACAAATGTAAAGACAAAGTAGTGTTTCAATTTTAATAGTTTTAAATGAGGTGCAAGACAATGTCAGAATACATCATTTTCTAAAAAGTAATCATAATAAATAAATATTGTCGCAAACAAGGGATGCACAATATATCGGACACCATATCGGTATCTGTCGATATATGTTCTTTTTTAATGTTATCGTTATCAACCCAATAAGAAAATGTGGCCAATATATTAAAGTCGATAAATAATGGATTATTTCCTCCAGCTGAGACACTTCAGATGCACAATATTCACCATGATGGTTTGAATTGCTTAAAATATGATTGGAATCACTTTGAAAAGGAAAATACAGTTAATACATTTCTCTTTCTTTTTTTTCTTCTGAAGAACCAACATTCACACAGCATAATGAGGAATGCTAATTTTAATGGTGTGATTTCCAGATTTGGAAGTCATGTAAATGAATTAGTTCTTATACCTTCATTAGGCATATTTATGATGAAAAACTTTTTTTCTTTTTTTCTTTTTGGACAACTTGACAAATATGTATTTTAATATCATTGAAAACATATTTACAAATTGAAATGATCTTTTAAGAGTTTTGGAGATTTCTTCGCAAACCTTTGGTGCTTGGACCACTAATGACAACATACAAAAATGAGTCTGGTGTAAACGACATCGAAGTCTACCTCAAACAAACTAAAAAACTCAACTGCTGGGGACTGTAGGCCACTTACAGGCAGATCTCCAGTGATTTAATCTCTCAGTGTCAACACGCTTTTAAATACAAAGCAAAATAATAAAATGAAAAAAAAAAAAAACATGTGAAAACTGTGACTAACCTGCAGTGCTCTCTTGATGCTCAGCAGGAAACAGATGAGTTTTACCAGAGTTTAAATTTCTGATCGCAGTCTGCAGCAGTTCGACAGGCCGTGCGTTTGAGCTCAATGCTTTCTGAAGAATCAAATTACTCTTCCTAGAATTTCCTGAGAGATGTTAAGAACACATTATTATACAGGTTCTGGACATACTACTACGCATCTTTACTTTTAAAGACCTAATGGAATGACTTAACACAGTTTTCTTCCACGTTGACTCATGCTGCATTCACACATGCATCAAAAGATCCTACGTTACACTTCCTGAGGTCAGATTTTTTTCTAAAATACCCTTTAATGATATTGGGTTAGTTCACCAAAAGAAAATTCTGTCATTAATTACTCACCCTCATGTTCCAAACCCACAAGATTTTCGTTCATCTTCAGAACACATGGAGATCTTTTTGATGAAATCTGAGAGATTTCTTTCCCTCCACTGACAGCTATGAAACTGACACTTAGGCACATCAAATAGTTCATAAAGAGAAAAACTAAATCAATATGAAGTGGTTTAGTCCAAATTTCCTGAAGAGACAAGATCGCTTGCTGACAGAATTTACATTTTTGGGTGAACTAACCCTTTAAATGCCCATGTTCTTACTAAACCAACAAAATCTCATGTATTACCTTGTGAGAGCTCAAACTGAGCATGTGCTATATGCACAAAAGCAAAACCTTTGCAGTGTGATCTGGCAATACTGAAATGATCTTGAGCGTCTTCTGGATCTTCAATTCTGTTGAGGTGGCAAAGAAAAAATTACTCAAGATATCAGCTGCTGACTTGATATTCAGTGTAATTTACCATTGCCTTACCCTTTCAACTCTGCAAATCGCACCAGCATTCGAGCATAGCATTCAGTTTTGCAATGTTTTGCCAAAGGAAACCTGGCGAACACTTTAGAGTAGGAGTCCAGGAGTTTGGAGAGAAACGCTGAGTCTGAACAAGGGTCTCCTCTCCTCTCTAGGTTTTTAAGGAAGATCTGACAACTTTCAGGAGAGTTTGTGCTGATGAGCTGGTTGATGTCGGTGGTTTCTATGGAAGAAACATATGGAAGAGACATCTGAAGTGCACTACAACAAAAAGTTCCTTGAGCAAACCCAAAGTCATACGATAGCTTTGTCTGGGGAACGGACTAAAATTTAAGATGTCATACCACATGTCATACCACTACTCTTTTAAACTAATCTTAAATAAAAATTACCTTCCATTCTAGCCGTTTCTTTTCTTTCTGCTCTGTGTAGAAGTGCTGTGATGGTGTCACCCTCTTCAATGTCTTCCCTCAGATGATCTGGACTAATCATGGGTGGCTGCATAAAAAGGAGGACACTATTCAGTACTGTATATGGACTTGAAATAAAACAAGTACTATAGTAATGGCTCTTATACCTTCAGGTTTAATAAACTGTAGGAGTCTCCATCTGGAGTGCCCTTCTTTGAGGAACACATCTGGAATGTTGAGCGGATACTTGAACCACTTGTTTGCCTGTAGAAAACCAAACATTAAGGCTTGGTTAAGAACAAGGAAATTTGAAACAGGGTCATATGACGGTACATAGGCCTGTCACGATTATTAAACCGTCTGATTCGACTGCGATTACAGACAACCACGACTACTGCGCTCTTATATATTAGACACAAGGGGGAGACATAACGTGCGTTCCATTCGACTGTAATTGGACTGCGAAGTGGACTTCACAGGGTATTTCGCCATCTTAAGTAAGATTCCAATCCGAAGGGAACGAACATGTTCCGTTCGAAGGGCACTGCGAACGGCATAGAGAATAAGGGAACATCAATACATCACTTCACAGGAAGTAGAGGGGTAAATCACCCAACTGTCATTGTACACCACGTCACCAGTCAGAACTACAATTTGCTGAGCAGAGCCGCTGAAAGAGTTTTTAAACGACTCTGCGATGGAGGCAATTTACGTATGCATTTTGAGTATTCATACATTTTGTTATTATTACACGAACGAGAGTAATTATGAATGGTTATGGCGATGAGAGTTACATTTGCATATTTGATTGTACGAAGAGGCATGTAAACGTGCTGGAAAGCAGCTGAGGCTCTGTCATTTTTTATTTTACTTTATTTACCTCAGTGTTTACTATGCGGCTGCGCGTGGAAAAGAAAGCGCACGAGATGAGACCCAATGGATTAAGAATACGTAATACAGTTAACCAAATGAGAATTTATTTTCATATGGCATGACAGTTACAGCTTCAAATCTGCTAAGAGTCAATTAATAGCCGCAATTATGTAACAAGTATATAATAAACATATACGCTTTCATTATATTACATTACAATTTGTGTTTTGTATATGTATTGTATGTTTTTGTATATGTATTTTATATATTTTAAATTCGAAAGTAAATTATAATATCTATTTATGTTATATCATAATCTGCGCGACACAGTCGTTGACTTTCATTGATGATGTTTGCAGGGTGTTCCAAATGAGCAATTATTGTCAGCGAAGTCCACTTCAACTGATATACCGTGCTCAGGGAGTAGGGAGCAGTGAACACTGCGTAGGGACCCTGTCGAATGGAACGCAGCTATAGACACTGAGTTCCCAATAGGATGAAATATTTCTTGAATGCATGCTCACTTTCACTTTCATTTTTGGTTGGTGGTTTTCTTGGTAGTTGGTGCCCTACCCAAAAAGCATACTCTGGGTATAGGGAGTAGCAGTAGTGGTCATTTGTCAGCATTGACAAGTTAAGCCTGGGACACACCAAGCCGACTTCAAAGAACTAGCGGTGACAAAAACCGACATTGTTGTCGCCTCGTGCCGGCTGCGTCTGGACCAAAAAGCTGCGCTTGAAAACCTAGCACAGACTATAGCCGAATGCAAACTAGCACATGCGTTCTGCACCTGCGTGTAAGGAAATAACTGTCTATACCAGCAGGTATCAATAGTCTATATTCGTCATTCAAAAGGAGAAACCGAAACAAGGATATATGAGGTACGCAGATATACAAAACGTAAACAAAGCAGCACTTGCTTACCATTTTGAATATCAGTTATGTGGAAAACTTTCATTTTAAGTGCCTCATGTTGTTCTGTCTTCTGACAGCCTTCTGTCTTTGCCATCTTGACTTGTTCTCTTTCATCACTTCCGCTTAAATTCTCGTGCACTGACTCAATTTCTAACTGAACAGCCAGAGTTCCCACTCTCAACGTCGGCCCGACGCCAATTCAAACATGCTAAATCGGGCTTGGTGTGTCCTGGCCTTTAAAGCTAACTTGATGGGTAGGACTATTAATTTTTGTTAGTTATTTTGGATACAGGTGATTAGATCTAGCATTCTGCTGACTTTAAATCAGACAAAAGGCATTGTGGGAAGAGTGCATTTATTTTTAATTTATTTATTTGAATGAATCAGTGAGAAAGTGATTGAGTGGGAGAGAGAGAGATTGTACATGCGTGAATTGCATTTGAGTAGTGTCTCTCTACTAATAGTGAAGCTGTTCGTTTAATTACTTCAAAAACAGCAATGCAGAAATCTGTATGAATACTGAAACATTTAATCCCAGAAGAACCTTATAATTTACTGAATTATAGTAATAATCAAATGATATTTGCTTTTGGTCATTTCACCCACCCCTGCACAGATTCACAGTCATTTCTCACCTGGAGAAACTACTGCTGTAGGTAACAGGAGCTTCCGGTTTCTGAACACCGTCAGAGTCACTGTTCTCGTTTTCAGGGATAGAGAGAGGCACCATGGGTACTCTTTCTGCCTGTAGGAAGGAACATATGTAAGTACATGCACTTCCACTTTCAAGTGTTGTTTGCTGACTTCTTCTCACACCTTACCATGGCCATTCTTCTCTGTTGTGACCCTGCTCTCCATACAGGCAGGTTTTCATCTTGTGGACTGAACTTCTGATCACTCCTGAAATTCAGAATGTTTAACATCATCAACTTCTTTATGTTAAATAAATAATTCTGTCATGTGAAATAGGGATGTCACTATGAGGAAAATTTCACACCAGTATTACAGAGAAGACGCAATCGCACGCATACAGAGGCCTTTAATTTGCGGACATCAAGGAGTATTGAAATCGCCTTTGAACGCGTGCTTGCTTTTCACTTTCAAATTCTCTATCAGTACTGACCGCATATTTTACAAGATAAGATATTTGTCGATGACGCTTAGGATCTGTTGCGCACCAGATCCTCCACCATCGTCCTGTCAGTCATCTCTCCTTACTCTCATCACGTGATAATGAAATCTGACTCTTGCTGCACTGTGCTGCGACTCTGCAGCTCGTGCTGTATGGAGCAGATGTGTAGCGTCCGTTGTCCAAATGAACTAAATTGTTTTTATTTCTACAAAAAAAGCAAAACGACAGTGGGGGCGGTGCCATGTAATGTAATCGGTGTATGGCTGAACACTGTGTAACACCAACTACCGCAGCAAGCCTAATGTTTAAATACCTATTGCTTTACCACCACAGGCTGTTCCATGGATGATTTATAAAAAAAAAAAAAAAAATAAAAAAAAAAAAAAAAATGTTGTAAATATTGTGCACTAGGGTTAGTACAATACAGTAAAAGTGGGGAAAAAAAAAAAAAAAAAAAGTTTGGGTTTGATAAGATTTTCTTTGTTTTCTCTTAAAAGTGTTTGCTCACCAATCCTTGGTTTATTTGATCAAAAATACAGTAGAAACACTAATATTGTGAAATGTTACAATTTAACAATTTAATGACTGTTCTCCATTTCTTAATACATTTTCAAATGTAATTTATTCCTTTGACCAAAGCTGAATTTTCAGCATCATTACAGTGTCACATGATCCTTCAGAAATCATTCTAATGATGATTTGCTGCTCAAAAAACCTTTCTGATTATTATCAATGTTGAAAACAGTTGTGCTGCTTTAGATTTGCCTTGAAACATTTTTAACAGGGTTCGTTGATGAACAGAAAGCTAAAAAAACAGCATTTATTTTAAAACAGAAATCTTTTGTAACATTATAAATGTTGTTACTTTCAATTTTGATCAATTTAATCTTTCCTTGCTGAATAAAATCATTTATTTCTTAAAAAAAAGTTTTTGAATGATGTGCATTTTTTAAATAATATTCAATATACATATTACTATTTATGAAAATCATTGTGATATTCACTATGTTGCTTAATTTGAACATCCCATAAATGAGCTAAACGTATCATACCTGTGGGGAAAAGTGCTGCTGGCCTGCAGGTCACATGTTCCATCTGATTTTCTTGAGCTGCTACTCACAAAATCTTGAGCACTGTCATGTGCAGAGACTAGAGATCATTTAAAAGAGATCATTCACAAGTCATTTAAAAAGACGAGCATGATGCATAGAAAGCAAAAGCATAAATTACATAGATGAGTATAACAGAAACAAATGCTTACAGCAAATCTTTTTTTTTGCTTTAAATAAATGAATAGTTTTGCCAAAAATTACAATTCTCTCATTTATGCACCCTTATTCCAACCTGTCTTTCTTTCTTATGTAAATTTTTAATAATGAACCGTTTTTTTACTACAAGCAAGCTCCAAAATGGACTCAAAAGAGTCATATCTACACAAACCTGATATATTCTCTTTATCTTCGTGTGAAAGGAGCTGGCGTTTGCCTACATTTAGATTCTGCACGGCAGCCTCCAGAACATGCCTGGGTTTAGCGTTCATTTCAAAAGCCTTCTGAAGAATCGAAGTGCATTTCTTAATGTTGCCTGGGGAGAACAAAAGCAACTTCATTAACATGTGTTCTCAATAAGCAAACATTTCTGAAAGAGGCAAAAGCTAAATGTCTTATATTTTTACTTTTAGGGACTGAAGTCTAACACTGATGTCTCCTTACCTTGCAAAAGCTCAAACTGTGCATAAGCAATGTGAACAAAGGCAAAATCCTTACAGTGGGATCTCGCTATATCAAAACTAGCCCGTGCATCATTTACATCTTGGATGCTGTTGGCAAAGAGAGACATTAAACATGCATTAAAATATTTGACAATTCATAGTTATTTATAACTAAACAATAAATAAATAGTTCACCCTAAAACTAAAAATCTGTCTTCTCACCCTCACATTATTTCAAACCATATGAACTGTATGTTTCATATAGAAAGAAGGAAAAAAAAAAAAAAAAAAAAAAAACGTGAAAATGAAGTGAAAATTCTTCAAATATTCTATATATCCGAGCATGAAAAAGCTCTGCAAAGTTCCAAAGCACAAAGCGTGAGTTATTTTCTATATTATTGTCACTGTTTCTGAACTTCCTGAAACTCCCTGTTTTCTTGCAGGAATGAACATGTCACATTCCTCCTCATTTAAATAATTCCTGCCCAAGGGATACAGTATTTTACACCTCACGAGGAATATCAGTTACTTTTCTTGAATAAAACATCCTCAATGACGTATTCAGCCTACAAATGCGACCTCCGGAGGACGCAGCCTCTGAAATGAGACGCAGCTACAGTTTACACGTCTTTATTAAAAACAAAAACAGGTTATTCCCCGATGGTGACATCAAAATGTAAGCATCCATGCATTTCACTCATATTATTCTATTTATTACGCGAGTTGTGATGTTAACTAAAGCATTAAAAACCCAAGAGTATTTCAAAATCCAGTAGGGGTTTAATCTTCAGCTGACAGGCATAAGCCACCACTGACAGGTCATGTGACCTGTCGTGACCTTACACGATAAGGAAAAATGGTTTAACGCATTTACATGACCACACATGTTGTCGGCTCATTAAGCACAATCAGTTTAAAGGGACAGTTTACCAAAAAATGAAAATTATCTCATGATTTAGTCACCCTCAAGCCTTCCTAGGCATCTGGCGGAAGCTAGTTATTTTACTTTTTAAAGTTGTAAATATGGATATTTTTCTAATAAAAACCTATCACTTCCTTTCAGAAGGCCTTTATTAACCCCTTGCAGTCGTATGGCTTATATTTATGATGGATGGAAGCTTCAAAACACACACCCTGTTCACTACCATTATAAAGCTTGGAAGAGCCAGGATATTTTTAAATATATCTCCGATTGTGTTTGTCTGAAAGAAGATAGTCACATACACCTAGGATGGCTTGAGGGTGAGTAAATCATGGGAAAATTTTTGGGTGAACTAACCCTTTAAGAATGCACTCATGTTTAAATGTGTAGAAAATGACATGCATTTGAACATTCAAGCACGAAAACCTATTCTAGTAGACCCCAAAAACAAAATCAAGACTTTATCTAGTATGACCTCTTTAATGAAACAACGATCATTATGCATAATGAGGAAAGGATGTTATAAATTATTTTAAATCAGAAAGAAACAGGAGATGGAACTTAAGTGACTTACGCTTTTAACTCTGCAAATCTGACCAGCATCTTGGCATAGCTCTCATTCTGACTGTACTTCCCCAACGGCATGCTGGAAAAGACACGCGTGTAGCAGTCGATGAGCTTCGTGAGAAGACTGGGATCCATTTGGGGATTGCCTTTCTTCTCCAGATTGGTCAGAAATGTCCGGCAGGTGTCAGGTGAGTTTGAACTGATGGCCTGATTGATGTAATCTGTGTCATCTGTATGGAGGAAAAGCTGTAAATGTTCTGGCCCAGAATTCCTGTTTTGACCAATGAATTCCCTTAACTTTTATGATTACTCGATCAAGATTGCTAATAAACATTTTAGAAGTTGCTCTCAGAAATATTAAATATTTTAGCGCAGAGCATAATTTCAAACATTAATAATGGAATTACAGGAATGTCGATACCTTTATTAATTTCTGTAACATTCCCAGAGAAGTCACAAATTTGATATTCCCTGATAGAGCAAGGTTTAAAGCGTGGGTACCCTGAAAATATGATTTAGCACATGCAATACCCAAATCTGAGTTATTACCATCATTGAATAATCGCTTCATCTTGGCCAGCCGTTGACACAACATGGCAATCTGCATCTGTCGCTCTGTACTCTCTTCTTCATCCATCTCTGCACACTACACAACACAAAACAAACAAACAAACATTACTGTGGATATGCATATTACACCACAAAACAAACAACAAATACTGTACTGCACTGACATCTTTGGAAATAGATACCATGCAGTCAAGTCAAGTCACCTTTATTTATATATTATTTATATATAAAAACTTACAACGCAGATTATGTCAAAGCAGCTTTACAGTGATAACTGGTATATAATTTTGGCTGCACAGCAACTCTTAAAGAAAATGTTGTCAGTATCCATCTTAAGTAAATTCAGTATTGATTCATTCGGTTGTAAGAATCAATAGTTATTAATTTAGTTAATTTATCTATATCAGCACTGGAGTGAACAGTTATGTCATCATCCAGCTCAGTTCAGTTTGCATACAATGGTGTCGATGCAGTCAGATCAAAACACTGGTGAATATCAAATGTCATGTCAAGTCTATATGCATGTATCTGTCTAAGAAAAGCTTATATTACTGTTTACATAACCTAAACTATAAAAACTTGGTAAAAGTGTTATTCATAATGAAAACATAATTTCTTTAGTGTTTTTAAAAGGAGAAGTTTCTGCAACAGGATCCCAAAAAATATACTATTAGCTTAACGCAAATTACAATTTTAGTTATGAAGTTTATATGCAGTTATGCATATTACAACACAAAACAGTGGGTTGTTGACGTGACATGGCATTTTCACTGTCACACATGACAAAAATGAATAGTTAATTAGTATTGTCGTCATTTAAAATGCAGTAAATGGTTAAACATTTTTGTTTTACATGGACCTGTTGTTAAAAAACTGCTTTGTTATTAGATTTTTTTTTACATTTTTGAGGCAAATCTCAAAATTGTCCTATGGTGTGACTGTCTCAAGCATGGTTCAATCAATTTTTTATACGTTTATGGTTCAATAAAGTTTTATAAATTAAAAAGAAAAGCATAATGTTAATAAATACCGAGTGTCAATTTTAGTAAATGGTAATCCTATTTTTTCTAAAAGCGTATGATCCTGATACATTTTGTCACTGAAAACGATGTCCTCCGGTGTGACGCCATTTCCTGATATTAAATCGGGCAATTCCACGTTTATCTTTAATTACTTGAAGGACCCCATTCAAGGTCACGTTACTGAAGCCCCATGGTTAGTTTCGGTCTCAGAATTGTTTAAATATTTATTTTAATATTTAATTTTTAAATATTAACTATTAAATATTAACTATTTAAATATTAACTTTTTGGAAGCACTATAAAAGTGTTAAGTTTTGTTGTCCTTTGGAGTGACACCCCTAAATTATATTTTTTTAATAAAAAAAAAATGTATGTTAAACTACATAATCATGAAAAATTATGCAAATGTGTCTTGCTAACTGCTAATGACAGGTTAGCTACGAATAGCAAGGCCATTAACTGACTCAAAAGGCTGAAACATCCTATGGCGTGACGGATAATGTCCACCGGTGTAACGCCTGTACACAAAGATGTCACACAAGAGGACAAGGTGTCTTGAAGAAGCATTTTAAATAATTAAATAAGATTTTTCAACTCCTTTTTATTCTTTTTTTGACCCTTTTCAGTGTTCTTAAATGCAATAATTACAT